>JAUBWS010111786.1:0-10020 GCA_032270445.1 Darlingtonia californica
AGTCTCTCAGCAATTATCACTTAAAACTTGTTCGATACGAATTTCGAAAATAAAAGAAGTAATTAAATTCATAAAATTTTAAATAGCCCTTTATTGTGTTGAAAATGTTTTGTATTATGAAAAACTTTAATTGATCTTTAAGAAAATAATGAGAGAAGTAAAAATTGTCTCCTTCTATAACTTACCTGGAAAAAGTATTTTTTTTAAAAGAATTACATATTCAGATAGATCTCAAAAAGACCATTTTTCTGATATAAGAATCGCAAAATGTTAGCAAATATTTAGCAACAAAAATGCGCTCAAAAACCTTGGATAAACTTTTTTGATACACACTGTACTTTTTATTGATCAAAAATCACTGTGATTTTTAATTACAGTTTTTAATAGCCTATAACTTTAACGCTTGACAAGAACACATTTAGTTATCATTGCTATTACGGAACAATTGAACCGATCAACACAATTTTTGCCAAGATTTCCCACTATTTTTATCTAACATTTTACTTGCAGTTATTTAATAGACTTGCATGCTATGCCTTAACGATCACTTTAATCGAAAAGCTACTGCTATTTTTGATAACATATCTTGTCTTTCTTATATTCTCTCAAACAAAACAATTATTTAACTTGAACTGGAGCTGAGCCCAGCCTGGTGAGCGCATTACTATTGCTACAAAGTTTGAAACTTTCGTATTTAAATAGTTACTTAATTGATAAAAACTATCAGGAATCTTCTTATCCCCTAAGTGAAATAGGGTAAATAGCTTTATCAGGAAATATAATAATCAATAAAAATCAGAGCCTGAATATTAAACGTGGGCTGGCTCGATGCCGGCAACCAAGCGTCAGCCCGCTTTTGATACAATTCAAAATTATTTAACTACTTAACTTATTTTGATAGCCGGTGTAGCAGATTATTTTGACTCCCTGTGAAAAATGACTCCCTAGTTAAAATAAACCAGATAAAAGTAACTCCCATAGAGTCTGAATAAACTAGAAAATAGTGACTCCATTGGTTAATGCTAGCTCCCCTAATTAGTTCCTAAAAGTGAAGGGGAGTTGCAATAAACTAGTAAACAATAACTCCCTTATTCAAATTTTTTAGCTCATTTATCTTTTTTTAATGTTTTGATTGATAAACAAAACATTTGTATTAGAACGAAGATGGCGATCATTCATCCATGAAATCTGTACTCTTTGTACAAACATGTTGTGGGAAATTTGGAAAGGTTGTACTAACTGTGTTGCCTGTCCATAAAAAAACACATAGATTTAATTGCGGTCTTTTTTCTATTACTTATGCTGAGGAAATCTTGGATGGGAAATTGCCAATGAAAGCTATCTTTGATGGAAAAAAAATTGGGAACTATCTACTAATCTATCACCGTTATCGAAAGCAAACAAACTCTAAGACACTCATAATATATTTTAAATATGCTTAACTCTTCTTTTATTTTTTTTTTTTCACATTTTATTTTTGTTTTATTCTTAAAAGATTTAACATGGTGCCAAAATTCAGTACTGGGGGTCAAAATAACTAAAAATGGACCAAAAAATCGAAATTAGCGTCTACAAATTAGAAGGTATGCTTAATTTCATGTGGATCCAAAGGGGAGTCACAATCCACTAAGGGAGTTAATATTCACTAATTAATTATGACTGAGGAGTCAACTTAAACTAGTTTATAATGACTAGGGAGTTATTATGTCAGGGGAGTCAAAATTTTCTGTGACACCGGTGAAAGATATCTCATTAAGCGAACCAGCACCCAAACAATATGTTTCTCTCTTGACATTTTAAAATCAAATTCGTATGATAATAGAAAAATACACCTGTCAAGTAACTGCTTAAACGTTGTGATTTTTGACCTTTTTTCAAATCTTTCTGTGCTAAATACTAAATAAGAAAATTATTCAAAATTTTTATTGTTATTGCTAGTGCTTGCTTAAGCAAGCAAAATATTGTCTCGATCTGGCTGTCTTTCTTCCAAAGGTATCCAAATTTATAACAAGCCTTCCTTAGTACCTGGCGTTACAATGTTTTTTTTATATCTGACACCCCCATTGGTTCATTTCGATTACGTGAGCGGGCGCTATTTCGTTACAATGTCTTCTTTATATCTTACACCCCCATTGGTTCATTTCGATTACGTGAGCGGGCGCTATTTTCCTGTAGCAAATGACGTCAATAAAGATCCTACATTTCACCTTGTTATCCGGAAGCTACATAGTAAAATAATGACCTTGTTTTTTTTGCATGGACCTCATTGCATTCAATCCATGACGTCACAACCGTGGTCGCTATTTTCTCGTAGCGCCCAGGCAAACGTTTACAAGCCGTTAATAGAAAAAAACAAAGGAAACAACTCCAATTGATAACAAATATGAATAGTTGATTGATGCAGAATAGAAACTTTCTTATATTCATAGTAGGGAATTCACTAAAACATATAATTACCCAAAATTGCCTCAACCACTACTCGCTGAATTTAGGCATTTGTATTGTGGTAGTTTTAATGCTTTTCGCCAAAAATCCAATACCGTAATTCCTCGAATAAGCGCTCCCTTCGAATACGCGATTTCATTTCACACCTCTTTAATCTTGATAATTTAGATTGGTAAAAGAAAGAATTGGCCGTCGCTTTAATCACGAATGGTACGTATATCAATTAAACTAGAAACATATTTGTTAGAAACCGTGGCAGCCTATTTTTTACCACTACTTACCAAAGCAAACAATATAACTACATACATAAAGGAAACAACTCCAATTGATCACAAATATGACTAGTTTAGCCCTTTTCTTAAGAAGGGAAAAAACAAGATCAGGCTGGACCTTCCATCCGATACCATTTTATATAAAATGTGTTATATAAAGTGTGTACCTAATGTTGGAAACTCAAAATATAAACTCCAATTTTTCAATAAATATTGGGTATTTTCTACAAAAATTTATATCAGCAGAAAGCTTTTTGAAAGATTCTTAGAATAATGCAGTGCATGCATAGTAGAAATCAAAATGATATAAAGCAGTCTTAAAAGGCTGTAAATTTTCCGCGCTTGGACAAAAAAGATTTAATAGCACAGTATAAAGACAGGACAACTTTTAAATTAGTCGCAGTTGAGTCGTCAGTCAAGAATACTGTTTCCTCACTGAACATTCAATTGCTTGAGAGGGGACTTGTAGATCAGCTGGAAGCTGTTAAAACCCAGCAATGGGTCCTGCCTACGTCAGAAGCCCAATTACTGAAATAAATTAAGATAATTTACACCTACATTATCATCATATCAACAGAGAGACCACAATGGGGCCACAGTAACGACTCTGCACGTTTACAGAAAGAAATTCGTTAAACTTTCATTGATACTCATTTGAATATTCTTATACGTATTATTAATGTTCTTTTAACCTTGTAATTGAAAAAAAAGATGAAGAGTTTCCTGCATAAGTTTAAAAAGTCATATGTTAAAGAGTCAAAAAGTTTTCTGTAGAAAACTTTTTACAGTTTTTGAATTATTTTTCGGTTTCAGTTAAAATTTGTCGACAAAATAAAAAACTGAGTTATTTCATTTTAAAAGAAAAATTTGAAAACTGAGATAATAATTGTTGGCTAATTTTGAGGTAGGTCGTGCCTACAAGATGAGGAAAAACTGTCAATAAAGTCATTAAAACATCATTTTGCATTCTGTTAAGGCACAAAAAAATAACATTTGATAATTTTAATAACTTTTATCCAGGCTCGACATACTCTTGTCACGCTACTGGAAATATCGTAATTTCAAGAACTTTCATACCATTCTCATTTTTCATTCTAATTAGATGATTTTTGAAATTTTACGACAATTTCATTTCATTTCAACCACATCTGGAGAAATTATAACTTTTTTGAGTTACGTTGGTAACATATCGTTAGCAACTTCAAGCTAAATTCGTCAGAGAATTGCAATCCGTGAAAAAGTATCCGCCTGGCCAGCAAACTACACGAATTTACAATAATTCGCGGAAAGAAACTTTCACAGATTTAATAAACTACAAGAAAAAATAAACTGAAACTGTGAATAAAGCAAAACATTTTTTTGCTAATTTAAAAAATTTGGTTGCGTCTAAAATATTTTTGTGGAAGACTAATTTTGTAAACTTTTGTTTAAAGGCCGCGAATCTGTGGAACGTCCTTGCCAAGAAAGTATTATTCTTTAAAATGTATTTCACCAATTTTATATCAAATTTAAAGAAACTGGTTCTTTTATCTTTCTAAGCATATTTCAAAGTTATAGGTGTCTGAATTTTTCTACGAAAATTGGGCAGTTATTTTGTAAAAGATCTGGCATTTTTCTGGAAAAAACGTCCTAGATAATCAATATATTGTTACAATTTATTTAACAAGGCGTAAATGGCTAGTTCCATGCTCTAAAAGATGTCACAATTAATTCTCCTTCCCCTAATTCTCCCTCCCTCTGTAAAATTCATTAAGTCGAACATGTATACAAAATTAATTGAAATCAGATGTCAATCATTAATTAATTTTTTTTTTCTTGTCAATCAACATTAGCACGGAGGTATTCCTGGCACGCAATTACAAAAGTTTATCCCGTAGTGATATTTAACCTCCTTCACTCTTCACGAGCTACAATCCATAACATTGTATAAAGAAATTAGATATGAATCATTAATTAACTGTGCATACACAGCAAACTTCCAAATATAACTATTTTCTTCAAGAAAGTACGTGTGTAGAAGCAAATCAACCTTCCACCAGGAAGGAATTAGCATCTGTACATACCTTAAGAGAATTGAATTTTGCGAGAATAAAATTTCGCGATTTCGCGAAGGGAAATTTTAATTCTAATCTTAGCGTCGATTTAATTTGGCGATGGACCAAAATGACATTTTTTGCGTTGATTTAATTTGGCGATAGACGAAATTCTATGAATTTGGCGTGGATTTAATTTGACGATGGGCAAAATTCTATGCATTTCACTAGGTTGAACATTCTAAGATTATCTTTGGAAGAGAATTACCAAACGTTTTCATAACTTTTAATAGGGAATGAGGAAAAAACAAGACGCACGACGTAAGTAATGTTTTAAATATGAAAAAAGATAAAGAACAAAACTATTTCAGACATCATCGTCATCGTCAATTAAAATGTCAAATGCAATTCTGTTAAAATCGACATCATTATTGTTTTACCATTTGGAGTCTTCTCCTTCATCATTAACAACGACTTTGTTAACAAATGGTCTTTCATTTCGTCTGTTATTGATGGCGAAAAACTAAATTTTGGTGTGGTTTTAATTTAGCGATGGCGGAAAAAAATAAATGAATTTCTTTGTTATAAATGTTCTTTAGGTAAAATCTTAAAGTTACCAAATAAAGACTTATCTTTCAGCTTAATAAGCGCAATGTTGGAAGAAATCGAAAATCTAATCAAAAATTTAAAAAGATTCTGTCTTTGCCATCGGAATCTTTCTCAGAGTTCTCGTGCCTTACATTCACATACCGATTTTCTTAGCCTGGAAACCGTTTGAGGATTTGGAAGTGAATTTCGTTCCAAGAAAAACAATTTCGGGGATAAGAAAAACTAAAAAATCGTTATAATTTATTAACTTTGTTACGCAGGAAAATGAAGCATATCGCGAGTTTGCCAAAATTTCGCCAAATCGTAAAATTTAATGCTCCCAAAATTTTATTCTCTTGAGTTTTTTGGTATACTTTGAACCACGAAGTTGATGACAAGCATATACCAAAAGCCTCCAAGCTTAGATTTTAGGGATTCTTTTTACCGCTAGAAACTTAGAGCGGGTATCAAAATGATCCCTTGAACAATAAGTATTTGTTGAAATTGTAGGTTGGAAAATTATGTCTGATGCAGTACTTAGAGAAGAATATAAGAAAAATAAATATAAAAGATATAAGAAAAATTAGGTCTTTTGGGAAATTTTGACTACATGACATGAACAATTTTATTTATTAGGCTCATCATGTAGCATGGGGGGAGGGCTTTATCAATCATAAATTTCATCCCAGTTTCGAACTGTAGAAAAAAACTTTTATAGGGGTCCTTCTGTAAAGATACGGTTAAGGAAATATTTACGAATCACCCTCCAACCTCGTAACTAATAACCAGTTGTGGTCTAACCAGATTGGGCTGTTAGGCAAGCGCTCCAGCAAAAGTTTTGAAAACCACAAGACGTCAGGATTTTAGGGATTGTTGAGGTGAAAATAATCATTTTCAGTGCTAAAAGGAAAGATGTATTATATTACCTATCAATATCACGTGTTAGTTTGGAATATCAGCAGGCCCTTTTCCCATCCTAAAGGGGATTTCTTTTTCCACTGGACGATTTTGGCGCATTTAGTAGCCAGTTATATGAGAAGACGTTTTGAATATATAATTAACCTCTATTAAATATCTGATTTAAATATGTTGTATGTATTATTATTGTACTTTCTTTCTTTTTAGTGTACGTGTAAGCATCGTTAGGTAAATATACGTTAAACTATCATTGTTATTGCACTAAGTATTTATTTACATATTATTAAAATGCGTTCAAAATTACATTGATCCTAGTTTCTTTGTTGAAAATACAATAATGCTCGTAAAAGATAAAAATCAATGAATTAAACTCTGGCATTGTAAATCTGGTCTTTCAACTAGGACCAGACTAAACAGGCAGTAGAGGTATTTTTTTCAAGGAAGTTTCATTCTCTAAATACCCACATATTAATACCATGAGCAATACTTTAAAAATGTTGTGTGTATTATCATTGTACCTTCTTTCTTTTACAGTTTTACAAAATTAGAATTACGAAACATGGTAAGGTTGGTGTGGTAAATATACGTTAAACTATCATTGTTATCTACGTATTTATTTACGTATTATTAAAATGCGTTCATTTTTTGCATTGATCCTGGTTTCTTTGTCGAAAATACAATGATGCTCGTAACAGATAAAAATCGTTTAATTAAAATCTGGCATTATAATTCTGGTCTTTCAACGAAGAGCAAATTAAAAAGGCAGCAATGGTACATTTTTTCTAGGAAGCTGTATCCGCTAATACCCACTTATTGTTACTGTTAGTAATACTGAGGTTGCAGTGCTTTATTCCTATAAACATCTTTTTCAAGTGGACGTTTTGATTATATAAATAAACCTTATTCAATCTGAAGGTTGAGTATGTTAATGTATCATCAATGTGCCTTCTCTTGTTTCACCTTAGCATCTTTACTGTCAAGGAACTTAATGAAGTGTCTAGAAGGATAGAGAAAAGTCAGAAGAGATAGATATAACGTTAAACTTTCATTGACATTCATTTGATAATTGCTGTATGTATTATTGTCGGGCCTTTATCCGTATGATTTAGAAAGAAGTCATGAATAGTTTCTTGCATTAACTTGAGGCAAAAGGTGTTATAGAAGTCTGAAAAGGTTTTAAGAAGTCCATTCTTATGGTTTTGGAGTTATTTCTCGTTTTTACTTTAAATTTTTTAGCAACATATAAAACCGATTTTTTAGAAAACTGATTTTCTTCAAAATTATCACTTAAAAGTCTGTACCTCAATATCTGTCTGATTACCCAACACATCAAAATGTGGCTTCAGTGAATCTTAGTCCAAAACTCCTTTTTTACCCTTTGCAAAGTAGGACTGAGTGTTAAAGTTCTCCTTTTTTTCAATTTTGTATCTCCGAATGGAATAAAACGGATAATCGTGAAACTCTTTAAAAGTGAAATTCTTAAATTTATGAAGCCAAAAGCAGCATCGACTTTTAAGTTGACTAACTATCGTTGTGTAATTATACTAAGTCGTCTAAGGGTTGGATTAAGCCTCCTGTATGAGCACATTTTAGGAATGGCTTTTCTGATACTGTCGATCCCTTTGTAATTGTCATACAAACTCTATTGAATCCACTGAACATTTCCTATTGCTATGCTCTACATGCTAAAAATGGGAGGGGTATTATGTTTGAAAACCTCCGAAATATTGACACAAGTTTGATTCCACTAAATCCAATTTCAAATTTCTTCAACAGGATAATTCTTGAACTTTCACTTCAGACACAAAACGTGACATTCTTGACCCTTTTTTATTGGCGAATTTTTTAAAGTTAATTCATGGGGGTGGAGGTTAGAATTATCAACCTCTGCCTAAAATCCACAAATCTTGTCTAAATAACAAGAAGCTTGACACAAATGGAGAAAAACATTTGAACTTTCAAAATATGAACTTTTTAAGAAAATGGGCCACCATTTTGCTGAATTCGGCACTTTTTTTGGGGTAAAGTGGCAAAAATAGCCAAAATACCCATGCAATTGGCATTGGTAACAATATTTGTTCTACAAAACATAATTTACTCTCGTGCGAGTTACGGCTTGACCCTGAAGGTGCGTATCCCGAACCTCTTCCACTTATATTTGTAAATTCACTCAATGTTCAAAATTTGAGGATTCTAATAGGGAATAACTAATGGACTTTGCCAGTTTTGAAAGTGTTTTGATGTTGAGAAACTTACCAAAAAAACCTTTATTTTGCCGCCATTTTGATGACGTCATAGATTTAAATCTTCAATAACTGAATGTTGCATGACCCAATTTACTTGAAACTTAACACACAGAATTCTTAAACGATGAGACTAGCAGGATTTCCATAAAGAGTGAGTCTGGCAAAATTCTTAAACAATGAGACTTGCAGGATTATTAAAAAGTGAGTCTGGCAAAATTCTTAAACAGTGAGACTGGCAGAATTCTTAAACAGTGAGACTGACAGGATTCTTAAACAGTGAGTCTGGCAAAATTCTTAAACAGTGAGACTGACCAGGATTCTTAAGCAGTGAGACTGGCTGGATTCTGTAACGGTGACGGTGAGCCTTGCAGAATTCTTAAACAATGAGACTGGCAGAATTCTTAAATAGTGAGTTTGGCGAGATTCTTAAACAGCGAGCTTGGCAGAATTCTTAAACAGTGAGACTGGCAGAATTCTTAAACAGTGAGCCTGGCAGCATTGTTAAACAATGGGACTGGCATAATTCTTAAATAGTGAATCTAGCAGGATTCTTAAACAGTGAGTCTGGCGAGATTCTTAAACAGTGAGCTTATCAGAATTCTTAAACAATGAGACTGGCAGAATTCTTAAATAGTGAATCTTGCAGGATTCTTAAACAGTGAGTCTGGCAGGATTCGTAAACAGTGAGCCTGGCAGAATTCTTAAACAATGAGACTGGCAGAATTCTTAAATAATGAATATGGCAGGATTCTTAAACACTGAACCTGGCAGGATTCTTAAACAGTGAGCCTGGCAGAATTCTTAAACAATGAGACTTGCAGAATTCTTAAACAGTGAGCTTATCAGAATTCTTAAACAATTAGAGTGGCAGATTTCTTAAATAGTAAATCTTGCAGGATTCTTAAACAGTGAGTTTGGCAGGATTCGTAAACAGTGAGCCTGGCAAAATTCTTAAACAATGAGACTGGCAGAATTCTTAAATAATGAATCTGGAAGGATTCTTAAACACTAAGCCTGGCAGGATTCTGAAACAGTGAGCTTGGCAGAATTTTTAAACAATGAGACTTGCAGAATTCTTAAACAGTGAGACTGGCTGGATTCTTAAATAGTGACCTTGGCAGAATTCTAAATTACTGAGACCCGCAGGATTCTTTAACGGTGAGGGCGGCAGAATTCTTAAACAATGATCCTGGTAGAATTCTTAAACAGTGAGTTTGGCAGAATTCTTAAATAGTGAGTCTGGCAGGATTCTTAAACAGTGAGTCTGGCAGGATTCTTAAACAGTCAGACTGGCAGAATTCTTAAACAATGAGACTGGCAGAATTCTTAAATAATGAATCTGGCAGGATTCTTAAATGTGAGTCTGGAAAAATTCTTAAACAGTGAGACTGACCAGAATTCTTAAACAGTGAGACTGGCTTAATACTTTAACGGTGACGGAGAGCCTTGCAGAATTCTTAAACAATGAGACTTGCAGAATTCTTAAATAGTGAGTTTGGCGAGATACTTAAACAGCGA
>JAUBWS010111797.1:0-10020 GCA_032270445.1 Darlingtonia californica
AAACCATTTCTGTCAACTGACAAAACTACAACCCAAAAAAGGATGGTGTTTTATTGAGGAGGTGGTCCATAAAATTGGTGTTTGTAAAATATTTACATTTTAAGGTTGTATTGGAAATTGAATTCTCAACTAATCTTGTATTCGAACGTTTATTAATCAAATGGATTTTGAGCAAGTGTAACAACGCACTTCTTTAACTATTTCATTCTGGAACCAGGTTCTATCATGCACCCATAAGTATAGCTGTACTTGGATTGATATAGTTTAGACTTAGTTATATAATAATTTATGATTCCATTGGTGGCACTAAAGAGTCGAGGTAAGACAAGGAATTTGGTAGTTTGCCCATCTAAAACTACCTGGAGGTTCTAAACCATTTGTTAGAAAATTCACACTCCACATATCTCTCTCTCTAGGCCCAGATCGAGACTATGCGCGACAGTATTGTTGGTCGAAATAATTTAGGGTATAGCGGTAAGCTTTAATTAAAAGGTGTAGTGTTGGTTGATTGGAATGAAATGATAATTATATCAGTATCAAAAGTATTTTCAATGTAAGCTGTATAATGTCCCAAAAAAAATTTAGCCTCTCGTAAAAATGTCATTAGCAACTGTTAAGAAATTATATAGTATTTCTAGTTTTAATTTGCGGTGCTTTTGAAGAATGAATTCTCCTGACATTTTTTTAGAAAAGTCTATATTTTTTTGGGACATCCGGTAGAATAAAGAGCGTGAAATTCTCGAGAGACCAAAAAAATTAACCATTCATCATTTATTAGTAATTACTAGCAAACATATTCAAATTGAATATTTTTCAACTGAATTATCAATTTCACATCATATTAGAATAATTTTTTTTCTATTTTTTATCAAGATTTAACTCCCTCATTTAATAAGCTTTAGGCTTTTTGCACCACAAACGTGAAAAAAACCATTAGCTTTAAAAAATAAAATCTCACCGTAAGTAACAACAAAGTTGATAAAGACAATTATTTGAAATTGTTGTTGAAAAAAGTTAAGCCATTGAAGATTATAGATAAGCCAAGTCTCTTCATCATCAAAATGACAAGCCTACGTTTTTTGTATCGCTTGGTTCGTCACAAGGTGTAAGGAGGAGACTTGGAGGGAAGGCAAAATTTAAAAGAAAGAGTAAAGGAAGAAAGTCTTAAATTGTTCAAAAATTTAACCTTATATCTGGTTTTTGTTCTATATATCATTTATTAAGTCTATGTTTTTTGTATACTGTTTATTTTTTGCTTGCATTTTCTGATTCTTCAAATATATTAGAAATTCAACTTCGTTTTTAGGCGTTTGAAGTCGTATGTTCTCAAATACTTTATTCTTGTAAAAAAAGCCTGTCTCCAGAAGCACTTACAGGAGGATGAAAAAGTAATTAAACAGTTACAAATGTAGTAGTCTGATCGCAGACCACACCACACGCAAAGCTAAGTGTTAAGGTCTGCTCCACGAGCTCGATTGGGACTTCGTAGTCGGTAAGATATACATTTGAAGTAACTTTTTTGGCGAGTGAATCTTTCATAGCGAGAGCTTAAAAATCACAATAAACATGATGGCTCCTGACATGGCGAAGTGAAGTGGGAGCTAGTGGAAGAGAGTTGGAAGCAAGGTAAGAAATTGAACTAGCTCCAGTTGTCCTTACTGTTATTTTTCAAATATTCATATAAGCTATACACTTTTTCTTTCTTAAGAAACACAAGGATAAATAGCATGAGCCTCAAATCATAGCAATAGACTAAGAAAAATAAATTTCATGTTATCATCTCTGCAGGATATTTTTTCAAAACCTTCCTAATCTCACTTTTGAATGAAATATTAATGTTGATGCTTTTTAAGATATACTTAAATGCAAGCAGAATATCCATTTTCCTCAGAATTTAAATTTTAGTTATCATGTAATTTTAGTCAAAACAATTGTCAGGTGAGGCAGATACGTGCAAAGAAATTAAATTGGAAATGGAAAGGGCAATTTTATTTTTTATGCTATAAGCTTCTCTTTAGGATATTTATCCAAGATTCAAGAATTCATAACGACCTGTAGAACAGTTTTTATGTTTGCCTTATAGGTGATAGGCTTCTATAAGGATTTCAGAATGGAGAAAACTCAACAAAATTTTCAATTTCCAAATATCTTAAAAACTATATCACTGAAAAGCTCACAAAAAAATGTATAAAAGACGTTCAAACAAATGCGATTTCTTTAGCGTCTGTGCTTAAAAAATTTAGTTCGAAAACTTCCTTAGGAGCCATTTTTCAATTCAATTTTTGTCAATAATTTCTTAACGACGAAAAATCGGCTATCCTTTTAAAAAATTTTCATTCAGCTTTTTGAGAGTTTTAAAATGGTATAGGTAGTTTTCATTTTCATTTTTTTCAATTTTTTACTCCACTTTCTAGCCCACAATTGTAGGTAAGCTCGGGACAACGCTTAAAAGCTCGAGGAGCAGACCTTAACACTTCGCGCGCGCCACGCGACCCGTTAAGATCTGCGATCAGACTACAAGATATAGTGGATCCCTGGCCGCGTGGTTGACTCGCTGGACGCCTAAACGGAAGCTCCGTGTTCGAATCTCTTGCGAGGCTTTCGGTAGTGAAATTCGCCAATCACTGTTAATTCTGCAAGGTGCCTTGATGTGTTTCCAGGTAGGCTAAGTTGATAACATTTCATGAAGAACGGAAGAGGCTAGAGTAAATAATCCAATCGTTCATTCATTCATCTTATACATAACTTTTCCACTCTATCATATGCGTTTACATGACGTACCCTGGATGCTAACTCAGACCTTTTTTGTTAAAATCAGGGCCGAAAGGGTACAAGGATGAGAAAGGGATTGAAATAAATTGAATAAAAATTACTTTTTTCCTCTAAGAACGGAAGAGGCTAAGGTAAATAACCCAATCGTTCATTCATTCATCTTATATATAACTTTTTCTCTCTATCATATGAAATCAAGGCCGAAAGGGTACATGGATGATAAAGGGATTGAAAAAAAGGAATTGAAATAAATTGAATAAAATTACTTTTTTCCTCTACTGCTGCTATAAACTACAAAGTCTTTAAAATACGTTGTTACTTGGATTTAAGAGTGCAGAGAAGAACATTTTGATCCTTGTAAATATGCATTTAAAAGAATATATATAATTCGTTAAATCCGGAGGAAAAAAGCAATTTTCATTGATTAAAAAGAGTCTAACTATCGTCAAAAGGGCATAGATGAACATTTAGACCCCCTGCAAAAACGTGTTTAAAAGACTATGATCCATTAAAAGAGTAGAGGAAAAAAGCAATTTTCATTGCTTAGAACGGGTCTAACCATCGGTCAGAAGGGCATAGAGATGGACAATTTGACCCCTGTAATAAAAATACCAACCAGACAGGTGCCACAATGATTTCAAGTTCAAATTAACGTATGCTTCGTTTACAAACACGTTATATAACACGCTATATCAGATTTTATACGTAAGTGTTTAGGTCACATTAAGACTTTCAATAGCAGAATCATTTGCTATAGGAAAGCAGCGACTGGGATTTTTCAGGCTAGTGATTGCATCAATCAAACATAATTTTTTCACAGCTTTTTATTGTGAAAAGCTTCTACTAGGAAACTAATGTTCACAGCTCACCTCCAACAATTTTCACAACAAGAAGTAAGAAGAAGAAAAACTGGATAAAATTACAAAAGATTAAATTATAATAGATTAGTACACTTAGACGATGGATCAGTGCAAGAAATTTATTCTTAAGGCTAATTTATTCGTATAAAAGTAATCAAAGATATAACAGTCTCTAAAACATCGCGAATGTTTGTTGCCCGTTGCCTAATCTCTTTACATAAAAATATTGGCAGGAAGTTTTGGGGAATTTCCACCAAATATGGTTCAGGTTGGCAGGATTGACCCTGGCGGATGAGGAAAATTTTAAATTTGGCGGGCAACATTGAAGGTTGATTATAGAGGGCGCCTTTTCAGAAAAGCGTAAAAATGCTGTTAATAAACAAAAGATATTTGCAAATTTTTAAAAAATCACCAAGTATGAAAATTTAACGTTTAGAGAGATTTACTGTAACTGACGGAAAGAGCAAAATAGAAATTCGGTGGGAAGAAATTTTAGAGGATCTTGTTGACGGTCTCTCAACCTCAAGATAAAGTTGATAACATAAAATTTAAAATTCCACTAAAATTTCTTCCCTGAAGGTAACATTTTTTTCAGAAATCTTAGCTATAAATAGTCAAGGAAATCCAGCTGTGTTAATGTTAGGAAAATACTAACTTGAATTTCTTGAATAACGTTTAGAAATTTAGCTGGAATCGTTTTTATCAACAGTTTTTCCAATATATAGTTGTTGGAATACATAAATATTTGATAAATTCAAAGCGACTGAATATTAATCCAGTTGATATTTTTTATTGATATATATAATAAATTTCGCGAAATTTGAATTTTACTTTCTATTTGTTATTAAAAAGCTCTCAAAATGTTTCTGTTAATCTAATTTCAAGTCACAAAAGGGCTGAGAAGCTTTCACGTCATTATTGATTTAAACTCATATAAAAAATTATTTGTTTTTTATTCTAAAAGAGGGCTTTAATTTCTTCAACAGAAAATAAATCTAATCTGACTTTCTCTTTTTTAAAAGATAAAACAAAACCATTACTATGATGTTTAAAACCTTCATCGTTTCTTTAAACCGACATCAAGGGGTCCAAAATGATGCCACAAACAAATCAAAGTCTTAAAATAAAAGACCATGTATTTATGTTACAAACAAATAAAATTTGAAAAACATTGAAAGAAATATATGTTTTATGTCTTTTTGACCATTAAATGGGTTGTTTTGTGAAGGATTGGATTGAAACGAATATCAAGGACAGGAGTATAAGAACTGGACTTGTTTCTGTAAAGACAAAACAAATGGTATGTCTACTTAGTAAAACACTTTTTCAACGTTAAATTATTTACACGGTGATTGACGTCCCATTGACATTGGAACAATGTTGAAACCAATTGGGAAAATTTATTGGTTTAGTGATGTTACCCTGTTATCACAAGGGTCGTCGAAACGACGGTCTTATGCTTATTTGCTGGGTATGTGAAAAGGAATCGGAAAATGTATCTTACAATAACCTGTAGCTCTTCGTCTCGTACAGATAGAGAGATGAAGAGAGGTGTTGAGTAGCAAAATAAGAAGTTCTGAATGCTGTGTTCTCAACGAAAACAAGGATTTGTGATCGAGTGGTTAATGCGCTGGGTTTGAAGCTTAGACTATGCCATTAAATAAAATCACGCTCACAGCACACACACAGTTCGACGCTTTTTGGCGATGAAAGTTATCACTTATTGTTAAATCTAAAAGTCTTCTTAATGTGGGTGTTCCAAAGAAGGCTGATAATCACTACTATTATTCAGGGACAAAACTCATGATAATAAAGACCTCACATTTTTCAAAAAAAGAAAAAACATACCTGCTTGACAAAGAAAATTCAGTTTTCATGTGACCAAAGATATATTATGGTTACATATTGGCCTTGAGTAATTCGAAATCAATTTCAACTTTAAAAGTTTTGATTTTTTAACTGTTGTATGGATGAATGAATTATGGATGAATGAATGAATGATTGAATGAATGAATAAATTGCAGAATAGAAGGAAGAAAGGATTGATGGATGGATAGATGGATGGATGGGTGAATATATGGATGAATAGATGGACGAGTGGATAAATAGATGGAAAGATGGATTAGATGGATGAATGAATGAATGGATGAATGAATGAGTGAATGTATGAATGAATGATTTCAACGCAAGAAACCTTCATCAAAACATACGGAATGTTTATAGTAAAGAGTTTAGAGTGGAAGTGTCATACAGTAATTTCATTGTCCTTCGTTTCCGCCAGAAAGCTAATTTTTCGGAGTATGAAAGATGAAGCCCAGCTAGAGGGGTTAGCTGATCATTTTTAAGTGTCTGGCTTTAGTTCAAGAAGTTGTTTTAGAAAAGTTCTTTGTACAAGCCTCAATTTTTTTAGAAAGTGTTCGAAAACAAAACGCTCAAGGTCAATCACCCTACATTGAAAGATTTTTGTGCTAAGTGAATCATGTTGGACCGTTTTGCTTGTTTGTTAGGAAAGTTTATGGCAATGTGTAGCTATTAGTTAGGTATTTGATAAATAAAAAAATTATGAACATATGTGCAACACAACATTTTTCTTATTTATAAGAATGGTGTTTTTTCGTTTCATGATGGATATTCTTAACTTTTTAGTCGAAATCATCCTACGATATTCGTATGTAGTTTAAGGCTATACCTAACTTTTCGTATCCAGGAACAAAAAAACAAAACTCAAAAGGCAAAAAAGGGGTAAAACAATTAACTTTAAGACTTTTAGGTAACACAAAGCTCAAGACATTATGTTCATAAATGGAATGTATATAATCTTAACATGGCAATATTATTAAGAAATTCTTAACTTTTTGGCCAGTTTCATCTTGAACATTCTTATAAAGCGTATTCTTATAAAAAAAAAAGCGTGTACATTCTTTCTATTGAAAAATTCATTCTTAAATAATCACTTTAATGCAATTAGTTATTGTATTCAAATATACATCATTTCTTACAAGTAAACGCATATAGGTAATTAAGTTGTAAATAATACATATGTAATTAAGCATTCAAAGCATACCAATGAAAGAGTTTAACCATAAAAACAATTAAGCCTGAATTATGTCACGAAAGCCTTGAGATAATTGAGCTTCAAGGTATACAATTCAGTACAAAATTTGATTTGAAGAAAGTGAGGAATTTCTTCTTCAAAAATTTGCAATTGAAATTTTCAGTGACAGTTGCCACAAAGGTAGTCTTTCCGATAAACCGTGCCGGGCTTTTTTCCCCTCCTCTTGGTCTATCGGCAGACGTCCTAAGGTAAGTAATTAGAAGCCTGGAAACTATAAACATCAACTTCGATTGTTAAAAATAGTCACGCTGTTTGGTCACAAGTAACAATGCGACGTGATTAGCTCTTTTTACACGTTGTTGTGGTGATACTATTGTTATGGTAGAAATAGTACCACTACTATATACAGTTGAAATAGTACTATAGCTACTGTGCATGCTCCGTATTTTACGATTTTGACATACTCGGGCGTTAGCCTCGGACATTAGCCTCGGACGTTAGCCCCAAGGAGGAGGGCAAAATTCCCGGAGCGGTATATCTGATACTAGTAGACAAGGTAGACTGGCACAAAAGCAAACTTTCTAAAATTATTTGTCATCGGTACAAGGGTTAAAACCTATAAATGGTAGTGACGTACATTTTATGATATTTTCTTTGCACTTTGAAATCAGCTTAGCAAGAATGACATATAAAACATAGGGGGTATATGTCAAAATACAAAATCAGCGCATAATAAGGTTAAATGCCTGAAGATAATCCCGTCTTTTTATCCCTAATCTCTCTTTAAATAAAATACCAGACATTAAATAGCATTGCTTTTCTGTAGGTCTCTTAAACATAAATATAAATGGACCCCAGTCTCATTGCAGCTGGAGGAACAAGATAGCAAGGTAAAGTAGCTTTAATACCAACTAGTAATTGCTATGCTGATGAGCTTGATTAAATGAAACTTACTCTTAAGTCCGAAGCGGACAAAGTGCATCCATCTAGACAATAACATACTCTCAGGTAAGCATTGCCTTGCGACACTCAAATTTAAGAGAATTTCAAAAGAAATTTCATTCAACATTTATCCAATATTCTTTCAAACATGTTCAAAATTGTTGGATGTAAAACGTTGGATCAATTCAAAGTGGACCCTAAGCAGTATTCAGCAGCGTACCAAAGGTAGACTAGTGAACTAATCGTTATTTCTACGTTTCAGGGTTTTGCACCTCTAAAACTCTGGTCTAATCCAAAGGTAGATCGCGCTTACAGGAAGAGAAAAACAAGTCATTACAGTTTAAAAGAAATTCACTTTCATTTCTCCTTCTAGCTTACTAGATATACGCTATTTGTACTCAACACGTAAGCAAAATAACTTACATCGGTGCTATTATCACATAATTTCAAACCGCTTATATACCTCTATAATGAGCTTTAGCTTTTGTCATAAAGATCACCTTTGCGGTAATTAATTATATCGTTATCCAATTTGGGTTACTTCTTAATATAGGTGTGTTATGAATGCGTTTTGATTACTTGTATGTGTTCATAATGCAAATCCATAATCTTTGCTGGCATACACGGGTGGAAATCATTTAAGGTTATATTCAATCACCGGATTTATCCTGCATTTGATTCGATACAACTGATTTTTTTAGATTATACGTCTTAGGGATAAAGAATTTTATGAAGATTATTATCAGAGTTAGACATTATCGATCTTTAGATTTGCTTAAAGTTTCATAATGTAAAGAATTACTAGAAGCTTCACCATTTTGAACACTATATATTCGACCTCACTAACAAGAGGTCATCGTCAAAGTGAAAGACGTAATTTTACTCTGTGTTCAAAATGTTGAAACTTCTAGTAATTCTTTACATTATAAATCTGTATGCCCGAATAAATACTTACAATTAAAGTTTCATGCTTTTTACAAAATGTATTCCAAAGATCAGTTAAATGTAATCAGGGCTTATAAGGCGTAACCCTTAATAGCATTATGTTTAATTTTAGGTCTCATAAAGAAAAATATCGAACAGTGTAGGCGATTCTGTTGAATCTGGTTAAAATATTGATCTGTTATTGAACCTTGTTTAAACTAGAACTTTTTCTATAAGCATAGCTCTGTTTGAAGTCTACGGTAGATATCCTTAGCATTTTAAACCTATTTACCCTAAAATTATGCTTATCCGTATGTAGCCTGGGTATCCATGCAAATTTTCCACCTTTCTTGAGATCAACTCAAGGAGGAAAAATAGCATGGTGAGAAGCCATGTTACGGGTATTGTTAAGAGAAAATAGTACCGTGCAATTTTTTTATGCCTTTAATTACCATATTATATCATGCAATTATATTTTTTTATACCCGCAATTATCAAATCATACTATGCAATTATATTTTACGAGGATTCACGATGTGAATCCTGTATTTCACCCATCGCTATTCGTTTGAGTTTAGACGAGAAGATAGTGGCGGGTCTCCCATCTAATCCGTATGCTTAAATCTTTCTGGCAGGTCTACGTTAGATTATTCTTATATGCTTACATAAAAGGAACAGATTATTCCAAAATCCATCTTTACCAGACAATTTTGAATAAAACAAAATGAAACATAAACCGAATAAAGTCATTTCCTGATTTTAAGATTTGAAATACTAGGAAAATATATCTTTTAATATGACTATTTCGACATCTCTATTGTGTCATCATCAGCATATGGAAATTCACAACAACATGCAAGTCATTTATATAAAAATTAACAAAATTAAAATAAACAAAATCTTTTTTAAGGCTCCCTTTGCCGGTGAAAAGGGTGAACAGTTGGCAAAATCATGTATTAGAAAGTTACGTCGGTACACAAAACGGAATGTTGTTTTTGTTAACTTGTTTAACACGAATAAGCTCTCAATGTACAAAAGACAAAATACATGTATTACATAAATCAAACGTAATCAGGCGCTGATCTAAAGGTACTGCAAAATCACAAGAGGAGTGTAAAAAATCTTTATTAAGTCATTATCTTTTGTCACCATGTAATAGATAACGACTTTTAAATTGCTTTTCGCTCTTCTCCCGTAATTTTGCAGTACCGCTAGATCCGCGCCTGGTAATATACAAGCTCAAATGTACAGGGTGTGGTGCAGAGTATGTTGGTAAAACTGATCATTGTTTATTGGTCCGTTTGCGTGAGCACGGAACCCGCAATGATCAACCTATGTTTTTGCACTTGCCACAATGTCAATTATTTATTGATTACGTCAGCATGTTCGATTTATCGTCGTCTATGGAAACGTCACTTGAGATAGATATGAAAGAACACATTAAAAACGCTGTCCTTTCTAACTACT
>JAUBWS010111808.1:0-10019 GCA_032270445.1 Darlingtonia californica
TCGATAAAGGAACTTGCTTAAATCTGAATAAAGAGAGGAGTGGTAGACGCAGAACAGTGAGAACCCCTGGTAATGTGACAGTGGTTAGAAATGCATTACGACAGGATGGATCATGATCAGCCAGAAGAAATGGGTTGGGTTAGGATTAAAAAGAAGTTCGTTTCTTAGAATTGTTGTAATTTTTTAATCTCTCATCTATTTTCGACTCAAAAGAATGAAAATAACGTCAAATAACGTAGCTTTAAATAATTGAATTAATCCCCTATTTTTGTCATTTTTTGAGCATTTTCAAAAGTGTCTTTTGACTTTGAAATGCTACATCTAAACGAATAATAAAGTCAATTTGAAAATTTATACACCAAAGTTTAAGTTAACCTTTCGTTTCGTTGATGCAAAACATTTCGTTTGTATTTTACAAATAGCTGTTGAGAAATACTAAACCAAATGCTTATACTTTTTTTTGGGTCACCCGGTGTTTTTTTTTAACACAGAGAGTCAGCTAATGGTAAGAAAAGGAAACAAAATAATTTACTTGTTTACCTCTCAAAATCATGAAAAACTTCTGCGAAGGAGGTCATTTCTATTTGAGCGATACGCAAATTGCGTGTCGGTCATTATAAAGACTCAAAAACGGTACTTGATGCCCCCTTGCTAAATAGTCGGCACTACTCGGCTTTCTCTTACACTTCAGTGTATTAGCTAACGAAAATGGAGCCTTCGGGTCGCCCGTTTACTTCGGTTGCCATACTTAGTTCTTTATTGTATTGTTGTCATTACATATTTGGAAAACATAAGCCCATAAACGGTAACACAGAGGATTGTACTGAGTTGACAAGTTTTTCTTTACAGGCATCCAAAGAGGTCATTGATGAGGATAATGTTGCAATCTGGTGGGCTGGTAAAGAAATGGCTGCTGAAAAATCGTTAAAAGACTACATCGGAAAGAATGAGAAAACCAAAATCATTGTGAAATTACAAAAGGTACTAACTATATATGTGACGGTCTATGGGAAAAGGGGGCATAAACCAACCATAATTTACTTCTTTACCTCTCAAAATCTTTAAAATACGTCTGCAGAGGAGGAAGTTATTTCTATTTAAGCGACACGCAAATTGCCAGTGGGTGGGGTATGATCAAGCCCCCTTTCTTTATAGACCGTCACATATTTCTTTGTACCATTAGCGATTATCTAGAATGAAGATCATTTCTCGCGCGTGTTAAATTCAAGTTTTAAATTTCCACCATCGTTGCATGAGGAAGCTTAAGAATTTTGATAAGTGTACATTTTCTTGTCTTTCACAGAAAGGTATTGGTGCTCCTCAAAGAGAGCCGGCAGTAAATGAAGATGAACAAAAAAAGATGATGGCTTATTACTACAAGCGACAAGAAGATCTAAAGGTAATAATTGTCCTATAAATTTCATATGTCAATTTCGCGGTTTTGAAACCCTCCCGTCGAGGAATGTATTCCAATTTTCAGTCGTCTTTGGAAATGAAATAAAATCTGATAGTTTCTTTTAAAACTTTTGATTACTATTCGTTCGAGTCCCAGTTGAAAATAATACCAACTCACACCGTGTCGTTTCAATAGAAACACACTCCTTCATACACGTCATTTTCCGACTGAAGAAACACTGAATATTAGTGTTGTGATGCAGGGCCTGCTTACCTTTTGGACCCCTTAAGAGAATTTTTCAGTGGACACTTCCTAGGCCTCACCTGACTACAGCACCGGTGCAGGACTCATTCCCATGGCCTTTTTATATCGTTACATCATTTGTTTTTTTATTGAAATCCTTAGAAACTGGAAACGGATGAGACGGGTGCTTATCTCAACTCAACATGGTCAGATCCTGGTGAACTGAAACGACAGTTCCAAGGGTTAAACAATGTATCGTGGCGTCCAAGGTGACCGCGGATTAGAATTATTTAAGACACATAACTATCGCGAGACCATGTCAAACCTATCTCCAACGTACTGGACCACAAGTGACCCAAAAAGACTGCGTGGAATATCGCAATGTCTCACAACAGAGTGTCTAACTGTCCTAGAAAAGTCCAAAAGTTTGTAATATGTCCTCGAATATTTATTTTGTCCTGGGACTGTCCTGGAAGTTAAGATTTGTCTTGGAAAAAAATGTCTTGAAACTTTTTAAATAATGCGTCTGGTGGTCTTTTCAGATTTACAATTGACATTGGGTTTTTCCAGGAAAAAATTGTCCACCCTATGTTGAGGATATGGACTTACATTAGAAATATCATGACCCCCTGGATGTCTGCTTTTAAGCAAAGCATCACCCCCTGGACGTCCGTTATCCTCAACATAGGATATAACGTTTTTTTCTGAAAAAGCCCATTTTGGAGCCTCTTGACACAGCAAATGTTCAGTTCTCGGAAAAAATGCCCGGGAATTTTCTAATTCTGTCTTGTCAAAGTCCTGGAAATGTCTTGAAAATTTATTTTGAAAATCTGTTGGACACCGTACAGAATTGTAGTCATAAAAGGGTAAAGGTTATAGCTATCGTTCTATTGGTATCAGCTTTTAGCGAGGGAGTTAAATCCTCTCTTTAAATAGCGCGTTTAGCACTTCCAACAGTTTACTGACTCTCTGACCCAGCTTAAAATGTTGCACAATTTGACACAGACGAATTTGGTAAAATGGGATCGAAACTGTCCTCATATCTTAGCATCTCCTCGTTGCATTAGGCATCCTCAGTGAATTTTAACTCCCGAGAAACGCAAGCTTGGGGTTGACGAAAGTATTTAAAGTAGGTTTGTTATGTACATAATTTTTCCTTGTATAAATTTCGTTATTTTTGATTTAAAAAATAGTATATTTTTTCTTTCGTAGATGAATATTTCGCAACTATCAAATAATATATACAAAGTACTAATGAATATATAGTATGATAAAGTTGCAAAGCTTTATAAACAATCAGTTCGATTTTCTTCTGATTAGGTCGTGTGGAAATTCAATTTTTTCATTTGACTGAATTACTAAGTCCAGCAGCACCACTCATCATGAAAATTTCAAAATTTTATAGGCAGAAAATCCTTGTAGAATATATGGACTCTCTGCATGTTTAAACCTGTAAGCGCCAGTCTGTTTCCCAGACCCTTCGTCCTTCAATACGGTCGGGAAAATTTTTTCGACGAAGTATCTTTTTTCAGAAAGTCTGGTACAGTCTAATAATTGGACTAAGCAAGCTAATTTGCTGACCGGGAAGCAGTTCCTAGTACTTTGTTCGCAACGCTACTAGGTAGCTTCTTCCGAGGGGTCCGAGACCGTAAAATTCTTATTTTCACCCATGTCCACTACTTACAGCCGAAAGCCGGGCAGAAAACAACTTGTAACGGGCCTTACTTTTTACGCCCCCTGACCTCTAGGGTACTGACTAAAATGTACACGTCTGAGTCAGACGCCGGTAGGCGTCCTCAAATTACGGGTCAACAGCAGCGGCGATGGACCAGTGGTAGCGATTACGACTTGGAGGGTAGAAGGCTCTGGTAGATTTAAATCCTCAGGGCAAAATTTATCTATTCTTTTTTTTGTTTTTTGTTATTTTTATTCTTTTCTGTTTTTATTTCAAATAATACTAAAAACACTGACAAAGGGCTAACCTTTCAGCCAAATACTGTTCACTCGTTTTTTGGGACGGGTTAGGGCTTGGGTTCCTTCTCAAAAAAATAGAAAAAGAAGTAGAAACATAAAAAAATGAAAAATAACTCGTTTTCTTTGCTAGCTTTACTGGTAAGGATTACCAATTCACCCATCAGAACTGACTCAGACATATACAGTATAGCCAGCACCGACCTCTAGGTAAAGACTTGGTAGTTCCACGGTTTCCGTCTAACACATATAAAGAAAATATTCGAGCTAGTCAAAAGGTATCTATATAAAAATATCAAATGATCAGACCTGGCTCACACTGGGCATGGAAAACGGCTTTCAAAGGCTCAAGGGCTTGTTTATTTACTTAAAAGAGGGAAGAACAGACTTGAAAAAAGGTAAACAGCTGAAGTCAGTTAAAGGCTATTTAGAAATTACGCTATTTCCTGTATCTGTTTCGGCCTGTCATTAACAAGTAAATAACCATGCTTAAATGAGCTGTTTCTCAGGACAACGAACAGAAATTTGATTCTCATATCAATTGAATTCTAATTATCATTATCAATTTTTTTTTGTAACTTTAAGGTTTAAATGCATAATGAAGAATTTTAAGTCTATTTTGTTTTGATTTTTTTATTCATGGTATTGATTGTATTAAATGCTTAAGAGTTATTAGCTTCATTGGGTTTTTCACAGCTATTTAGAAAGCTGCTATCACGTTTGTTTACTTCTTCCATTCGCAGTTAAATTATTGTTGATTTAGTTTGTTTTCCTTTTCTTTAACTCAAGGTGGGCACAAGAAGATCGATAAATACGATAAACAGCAACTGCGTAAGCCATCTGTTTACGAGTTGTCGATAAAACAGAAAATTGCTCTTCAGAAAAGAAAAAGAAATCATGTCGTTTGTTATCTCGAGAAAAAAGATTAATCACGATGGAATGCTAAAGAGATTTTAATTGATTTTTTATACTTAAACTAACTAATATAAACTAAATACTTGTAAATGGTTGTAAATTCGTAACGCGTTAATTCTGTTGTGGCTCCTGCAATCAGTGTTTCTTGGTAAGAAATTTTCTTCTAATCAATAATTTCAATTGAAGTAATTAAGCTTAAGCTATTAACTCTAAGGCATGCTAATTTTGAGGTTTCGAATTTATTTTTCTTATAATTGCGTTTCGTTTCCATAAGTTTTTTAAGACACCGAGGTCGAATATAGGTCGGTTGACCGAAGTTGAAGGGTTGAAGGCGACCTGAAGCTACCTTTTCGTTAGCTACACCGAGATGTAGAGTAGGGCATTTCACTTACACTTGATCCACACCTTTATGTACCGAAGCCTCCTATACTACTGAGGTGGGGCTGTGTAAGGCTTCGGAAAAATTCCGGATTCATGTCTTCTTTGAGAAGTGATAAAAAAGTTTGCACGGATAGTGTTTTAAACCTTCTAAAGATCCTTTTTCAAAGCTTTCCCAAAAATCGATCAAAAGATTTTCCAAAATTTCCAAAAATGTTCCCTTTAAAATTTTCCAAGTGTGGCACCAAAAGACAAGACTGTAGATATAAAAGAATAGAAGTGTTTCGATGAAATTAAAATTTAAGAAATTCCATCCATATAACACAACCATTTTAACCATCTACTTTCTTGTTCTTTAAATTTAGACTTTTAGCATAAACAGAAGATTTATTGATGGAAGGTGCTTTTCCTGGATTCTTTTACAGTCGACCTCTACCTCCACCATCTGCGTTTCCAGCGGCTCCAAAGCATTCATCATCAGTTTCCACTAGTTCACTGACCACGACCACCACAGCGGCGCTTGGTTCATCTGCAAGCATTATGGAAGCACTTGAAGAATGGATACAAAACAACATACCGGCAGCACCACAGTTGTGGTAAGTGGAAAAAAGTGAAATCTATACATAAAAGGCTGGATTTAATCTAGGTCTTCGATGTATTTGTTGTGCCCAAATTTTTGATAATTTGTTTCAATTTGTATTAAACTCTGCCCCAAAGTTTGTACTAATTTGTAATACTTGCCCTAATTTGTAATAAACCTTTCCCCAATCCGTAACAAAAAAGCTGCCCCAATTTGTGATATCATCTTGCCCCAATTATGTCATAAAACTGGTACTTAACACGCATTATTACAAATTAGGGCAAATTATTACAAATTGGGGCACAACATATTTATTTTTCGCGTGGATTTAATTTTGCAGTTAGGTGCATTATTTTCTGTCTTTCTCACTTTTTTTCTCAGGGACTTATTATACAAATTATGATAATTTTCACATTATTACATTTCACGTGGAATTTAAAGGGGAACTAAGGTCAAACTTTTGACATGGATTTTTTACTGAAAGATGAAAAGGCACATTGAGAGGATCACAAAATTATATTATATACAATTTCTTTTCTTTTCAATGCGCGAAAAGAGCCCTGTTAAATATGACGTTATGAACGCGGAAGGTCTTCTATTAAATAGTGCGTATTATAGCTAGGACACCTAGCTCTCTTATCTTTCTTTCTTACGCAACTCTTTCGCTCTTTTATTCGAGCGCGGGAATGATACGTTGAACTGATGCGCTTACGTTAGATGCGCTGCCGTGCAAACAAACATGCATTCTGTATTGTCGCGCTATACCGGATTAAAGACACTTGCCAGGCGCGTGCTGCCAGGCGCGTGCTGTATGCTTGTCGGCCCGCAAGCCAGAGTGCTAGGTTTCCTAGCTATGCATATAATAAAGATGTCAACCGAAATTTTATCTCCGTAAGGTAAATGTGACATCTAACTTTCATGACACATGGAACAGTAAAGAATGTTCGACGAATGTTGAATAAAGATTCAACAAAGGGTCATCCAATATGTCATGAAATGTTGTATGTGAATTTTTGGATTGGTTCAAGTGGGTAATCGCAGAAATTTACATAAGATGAATTTTTCGCGAGATCAATTTTCGCTAATTAGGCGATGTTTAATTGTTTCGTGAAAATTATCAATCAAATTTTACGATCTCGTACAGGGTCATTTCCCAGGTAAAGGGAGTTGCATTCAACCCGTACATTTATGTGCAGACCATAAAGTGTGTTTGTGGCTTCTAATCTTCGCGCATCTACAGCTTTTTGAAGGGGACTAGGGAAAGCAAGGCAGATGAATTCGTAATGGGAAGAAACTTCTAACCCAGCGAGCAAACTAGTAAAAACTCTATGCGGCAGTCCTGCGTGCCGTTTAAGTAGAAAACACTCCACATAGGTGTTTTCACGATTTACCTATTGGAAATCTTTTTTCTCATCAGGCTTTATATTGTCTACCAATGTATCTATGATTTTATGGGTTTTCTTAATTTATTAAGTTTATTTAATGTCTGTGTTTATACAAATAAATTTATTTAGTTGTGACTATCGTAATTTTTATTCAAAAAAGTTTTGATTTGCTAACAAAATATATTCAATTTATTTTGAGTTTGAAACATGTTTTTCATATATTATTTCTTACATTAGCTTATTCGGGTACGCGCCCCGAAAATTATGGCATTAAAAAGTCAGTTTTTTTGGAAATAGAAAATAAGGCTAAAAGCAGATTGCGAAAACAAGTTTCTATACTAATGTCCGACGAAAAATTTGTCTGGCATTGTTTTGTTCGATAAAGTTGATAGTCAATAAGCGGTTTTTGCGGTAGAGTTTTTTCAATTTAAGACTACAAATATTGGTCTGTTGAAGAAAATGACCATTTAAAGTGCCCAGTCACTGAAACCTAACAGTTGTCCATGCGAATTTTCCTGAAGTTGCACAAAACTGTCTCTCGAGAAATTGAGATTTCTTCTGATGGAAATTTCTTCCCTTTAGGTACCTTGACATGGTTAATGTTTCTTAGTTTTCCCTTCTTCCATTGGGCTTTTCCAGAAAAAAACTTTATACCCTATATTGAGGATGTCAAACGTCCAGGGGGTGCTCCCTGTCACAAATTATTGACGTCCAGGGGGTCATGCTTTGCTGAAAAGTGGATTTACAGGGGGTCACACCTGTAAAAATTGACAAAAGAGTGAATGTCCAGGGGGTCTCAATGAGAAAATAGGACAAATCCAGGGGGTTGAGTTATTATTTTTGGACATCCAGGGTGTCATGATATTCCCATGTAAGTCCATATCCTCAACATAGGGTGAACAATTTTTTTCTGGAAAAGCCCATTCTACTAGTTCTAATTTTATGAAACTGTAAACCTTCTGTTCAGTATCTGCGATCCAGAGAATAACAAGTGATGTTTCAAGTCTGCTGGATACCTCGAAAACGATGTTTTTGAAACGTCTCAAGAAACACCGTATGTTGTATGGTCAAAATACGGATTGTGATAAATCAAATTATTTTGGACGTAGAAAATAGAAAATGAACTGTTTCAACTGTTCCTATGTATAAGCATTTATAAAAAAAGTGCATTGTTCAAAAATCTTCTTCTAATCAAAGTTATTTTCATACCGTTAATCTGAAACAAGTGTTTCTGATATCCAAACTCCCGCATGAAAAAACAAATTAAAATGAAAAATAGTGCGAAAACTAACATCTGTCAGTTATCTCCACGTTTCTGTTATTCGGACATTCTTCACATTTTGGATTTTTCTTGATGCGCTACTTGGAGGAACATCTAAGGTGACCAATTATAAAATAGAAAAATTTTATTATATTAGTAGATTTCAATATTACCCGGTTCCAAAAACTTTCCAAATTTTCCAAAAAAAGTTTTCTGAATTCATTTTGATCTTTGTACCGATCTTACGTTCTTTTTAGCATTCAAAGTACCCCCCCCCCCTCTCCAACGTTTTATGTAACTACCAACATGGTAACTGTTTGATTTTTTTTATTGAGATACAACACTTCTTTTGTAGAAATGTATTTTTAATTCAAAATAAAAAAAGCAACATTCTGACTATTTTGAAAGTGTGCACGGCGTGAAATTCTAAATTCGGACGCGTTTCACGCTGTATAGTGTGATAATTATTTGTTAAAATAAAAATTTATAGTACATAATTTATTACAATTAAAAACAGGAGACACATCCAATAGCCAAGGCTAATCCAAGGGATGACCACCTAAATGCAAGAAGTCAACGCTGAGTGGATAGAAAGGAACATAAAAATCTGTAAAACAACAAACTAACCAACAAAATTGGAATATTTTAAGGAAGTCAAAAGAAACCACTGTTGAAAACAGAAGTAGGCCGCAATTTTTATCTTCGTCCATAAGTAATTTAAACGGAATACTTCCCTGGTAGCACAAGACTGTTGTGTCGATGTTGTTCAAACGTTCGTGGACCTTTGAACAACGTCGAAATGACGTCTTGTGCTGGCTGGGACCTCTATTCTTTTTGTTTTATCGTTAAAATTGAATGTTATGAAAACGTTGAAGGAATGTTGAAACGGTGTGGGGTGCGTATGATAAAGAGAATTTCTATTCATGGAATACAAAAGTTGTGTGGCCATTTGTAGTTTATAGTAGTGAGCCACATGCCGTAGTGGTTTTTTTCTGGTTTTTAAAATTTTGGTGATACCTAATATTTTCAACAAAACAGCCGTAAACGGCTCAAACTCAGTAGCAAAAGAAAAGGAAAAAAACTTTTAGATAATTCTACGGTCCTGGACCCCTGGATAATGACCTAGGTGCTCCGCAACCAATGAATTTGGGAGCGGTCCCCAATCAAGAAATGGACTATGTCCAAAGATTCCAAAAATGCAAAAATTTTCCGGCACATAAGTGGTTAAATTTCTCTTTCGTCAGTATTTTATGGATCCAAAATGGTCAATTTCTTTTCGAAGTGAATAGAATAATCTACGACAACACATATAAGAATGCTTTCTGAATTTATTTTGGTGGAAATTATCTGCGAATCGTCCGTTACATATTTTCTGAGATGACTGTAAACCACAAAAGAATCTTGCTGTTGTTTGTTGGTGTTGTTTTGATTATGAGATTTTTGAGTGTAGCATTACTATCCATGTGTTATTTCTACATGTAATTTCCTTTTATTTGGTATATGATACAGGCTGAGGTTAAGGACATTTGAGTTTGACATGACAAAAATTGACGGGTATATGCCGCCTAAATTGACCATATTCACCAAATTAAATCCCTGCCAAACTGAGTAGAAATATAAGGTGTTAACATCTATAAGTTTGCCCACTTAATACCGATAACAACTATATTTATCATGGAATTTTAATTTTTTTTTACAGTACTGAACCCCTGGGTAGAGGGCTAGCTTTGCGACCCATGCAACAGAGAGCCGCCCCCGGTCAAGAAATAGACTATGTGGAGCCGTGGCTGAGTGGTTAAGGCGTTGGTCGCACGAACGGGGGTTCCGAGTTCGAATCCCTTGCGAGGCTTTCGGTAGTGAATTTCACCAATCACTGTTAATTCTGCATGG
>JAUBWS010111819.1:0-10019 GCA_032270445.1 Darlingtonia californica
ATATTGAAAGATTTCCATTTTCAACGAGCCTGAATTTTTCAAATTAGACTTTTGCTAAAAATTACGAACGCAAAAAAAGTTAAACCTTACACTCGTAATTTTACCAAGATACTTACTTTTCTTTGAAAGCCCATAATTTCAAACGCTTAATAAGAATTGGCCAAATAGACGAAGTGTATACGACTTTTTTTCTAGGCCTGTAAAAAGGACAAGCAAAAGAATACAAGCATTTACTTAATAGTTACATACATTTATGAAAAGCCTTCAATATCGAAACAATCGATAGCAAAATTTGACATACTTCTGTTTAATATTTTGCGATTCATGATTGAAAACTTCGCCTCTTCCAGCTGTTTTTTTTCGTTTTTTTTCACGCATGCGCATATAATTACAAAAAACGTAAACATTGCAATCCGTCTACCACATGGCGTCCAGACAATCATATTGAAACTTTAAGAATTGTTTAGATACTATTTGAAACATTAAGAACTTTGAAAAAAACGCGTTGAAGGTGATAATACGCAGCATGTTCTAGAGACATTAAACGTTTTCTTAATGAGAAGAAACCATATAAAAACACAAGGCTTCAAATTGCAAAATGTCTATAACCTGTTAAGAACATTTGAAGGCTTCAAAAGGCTATCTGTTTTTTTAAGAAAATTTTTAGGTTCATCAATTTTAACCTATTTTTTTTGCCATAGTTAAGAACAATTTCAGAACATTTTTAAGCTTAAAATCTGAAAAACTAAGAACGTTCGAAGATCTACTCGAAGTTAGATGTTCTTATATAAAAGAACGTGTATTGTATACACTTTTTTTTTAATAAGAATTCTTTTTATAAGAATCACGAGGCTCAAAATCGTCAAAAAATTAAGAATATCATAAGAATCATGTTCAAATTGCCTAAAAAATAGCCTTTTTGGAAAATTGTGTCATCAATTGTGATTTATGTAGGAAAAATTAAGAATAATTCAAGAATATTGAGGGTCAATTTGGTCGAAATCTTAAGAATCACAAGGCTCAGGTCTGATTTATGTAATTCTTATAAAAAAAGATTGTACTCAGTCCTTTGCTAAAAACTTACGAATGTCGGTACAACAAATGTAAAGCGAAAAATCTAGGAACAGTCAGCCGGGTAAAGACTAGAGGATATCAGTAATTAACCATATTCTATAATTGTCATGTTTTCCATAAATTAAAATTTGTACGCGAGGTTCAAATTCGGCTACAAAAACTGAGAGCAATCCAGAGAACAATCTGAGACTCTACCATCGCAAGATTTAAAAACTTCCATAACTACCTTCTCTACACTGTTTTTATTGTAATTTAATCAAAGAGGTAAGATGCATTGATACAAAATGTGAATGTTGTAATAGTACAAACATGTAAGAAAAGGCTTTGACGTCATTATGTACAACCGGGTGTTTCTGTTAAAACAAAAAATCCGAAATCACGACAATTTTCACAATTGTCCCGACTCAAATTATCCGATTTCCTGTAGTATATCCATTTGGACCTTAAAAACCTTCAACTTTCACAAAACTTCTAGCTTTGCCCCTGAAATTTGGAGTAACTCGTAGAGCAATACTGATTGGTATATACCAAAAACATTATAAAACCTGTAAAACGAGTTATTTTCTCGTGAAATCGTATGTAATATAACATTATGACGAGGCAGCAGTAGTTAGAATAAGTTTAAAAAATATAGCATTTTGTTCCGTCTATTGTTGAAGAGGGAAATAAAGCTTTCTTACATCTTACAAGAGTCCCCCAGTCACGTTCGGTATCACACCATCACCCTTAAAAATTTAGGAATTTTTAGTAAATCACGCTACCGCGCTGAAAATTTCGCATCATCATGGCTACCCAGCGCCTAAAATCACGTTTTCATGCCATCACGCCACTAAAAATGACCAATCACGCCATCACGAAAACCACTGGGAAACACGGGAGGATCCTATAACACTGATTGAAGAAAACAAAATGCTCGCTTATCGAAAACATCATAACTTCTTATTGGTAGAATAAGAATTAGAAATTGTTTTGACGTCCATTTGTCACGACAATTTAAAAATACTAATTACTTAGCTTATTCCCAGTCATCCTATTCATATCCTGCATTAAATTAATTTTCAGCTGTCATTTCTCATGGAAAAGTATTTTTGAAGCTGAAGTTTGTATCAAAGCTAGTCATTATTGATTTCTAAACGTGCTTACAATTTCAGTTTTTTTTAGATTATTTATGGTGAGCTAGATGAAATGCGATATATTGAATGCGATATGTATTAGATGACTGAACATAGCTGTCGAAAAACCTCTTCAGTCTTAAAGATCAATGGGGATCAATGAGGATCCTCCTAGGCGCGTAACAGACAGGAGTGACGGAGTGTGGTTACCTAAGGGACCCAAGCATGTATATTTCTTAAGGGATCACCTTTACATCAACTTCATTTTCACATGAAAATTTTACATAAATTTACATAATGACCAGTGTTACTATTAAACAGGCAAGTGTATAGTTAAAAAAAGTCAACGTCTTATATTATACATAGGGTACTTAATCAAGGGAATGGTGGTAAAGGGACTTGACATTAGGTTCTGCACCAGACCCAACTCGGGTCTAGGGAGGCAAAGCCCCCAGGGGGGCCCCACCTAAAAATGATCCTAGGGGCCCCAGGTACTTCTGTTACGCACCTGGATCCTGCCTTCCTATAAACACCCAAAGGAAGCCTTATGGGATCAACAGTGTGAATTTTCGTCACTGAAAGCCTCTCATAGGTGTCGTACTCGAAAATCTTAAAATACCTAAATTAAACGCCTTAACAAATAGACGACGGGTTTACAAGATGTACCTGCCGTGTTTATATGTACATTTTGAGTCTCAAGAAACCTTAAATTTTCCTATAAGGGGTGGAAGTAGGAGAAAAAAACTTGGGACGGGTATAAAAAAACCGATTGCTTATCGTTAATTCGGTGCGAAACCTAAAGATTCATCAAATTATTGCCCTCTGTTTTCGCAAATTTCCCTACTCCTTTTGATTCGCGCTTAAACTTAAACTTAAAATTTTTTATATTTTGTTTTATAAGAACCAACCAGCAAAATTCGATCGCTGTGTTCTCTTTGTCTTTTCTTTTTTTGTTCCTACAAAAATTTCTTGAAAGTGTCTGCTTCCTTTTTCGAGCTATCGAAAACCTGTGTTTTTAATGCAACAGACTAATTTCTTGACTTTTACGTCCTTGATTTTATAGAAAGATATGTTTGAACTATACGAAAGACTCTTTCCTTTATATTTAGGCCAAATTTGAAGCCCTGTATTCTTAAAAAATCTATTTGTTGCAGAGTACCATCACGCATCTTATTTCTGTAGAAAGTCTAGATGAAAAAATAGTTTCGAAACAACACAGATAGGTATCTTAAAAACATCGTTGAAAAAACAATTTTCAAACCGCTCACTTCTTGAGTAGACAAACAAAATTGAATAATCGAGACATACATTAAAAGATAACTCATTTTTTTAAAGTATCTTAAAGTCATATCGAAAGCAGCCAACGGGAAAATTTGACAAAATATCTGTTCGGAAGGCATGTTTTTCCTAGAAATTTATATGTGTTTGGAGAATATTTTGAAACAACGGAAAATTTGATGTGTTCGGCAGAAAATTTCAATCTCCTGGAAAATATGGATGTGTTCTTAGATAATTTGAGGCTTGCTAGACTTTTTTGGCTTTCCTGGCAAAAAGAACATATATTTTGTCTTCGGGCTCCTGGATTTTAATGTGTTCGGTCTAAAGCTCTAATAGTCTTCTGGTAAATACGAGGTGTTCTGAGACCATTTGATGGATGCTGGATTTTTTGGGTTTCCTGGAAAAAAAACATATATTTTGTGTCTTGGGCTCCTGAATTATTGCGTGTTCGGAGAAAAATTGAGTCTCCTAGATTTTTCGACGTGTTCTGAAATCATTTAGTTGCTAGATTTTTTGTAAAAATGTCCTTCCTGGAAAAAATAACAGATATTTTGTGTTTTGGGCTCGCTGGATGCTTCTGTCATATCATCTTTAAAGACAGAAAAATTTTACTAAGCGCTCAGCCTAAATTTTTTGATTCGCATTTGAACTTTTGTAAGTCTAAAAAACATTGTCAGTGACATTTTATTTTTGTCATTTTCTCAGGGTTATAGTTTCCTCTTGTTGCAAAATGACGGCTTGTTTGATAGGCCATTTGTACTAGTAATCACATAGTTTTGTGGGTGATTTAGGATTAAAAGCCCCGAGGTTCATTTAAAAAATTTCAAAATAGCCCGAACGCAGTGAGAGTTTTTTAAGAATTAATCACCCTGCTTTTACGCTTACGCTTCTAAGCAAAATGTAATCAGTCATATAATTAATAGTGAAATATAAAAAGGCTTTTTAAAAATTTTGAAATTGACGAAGAAAAATGAAAATGAAAAATATGCTTCAAATTTGGACGAATTTAGAATTTCAAATTTTCTAATTGCTTTTATTATATCTTCAAAAAATACGTAACTATCTTCAAAGTCTTATTTTGGCCTTTTTGGGAGTATTTATTCTAATGATTTATATAAACCGATTATCCGGGCGCTACAGGAAAATAGTGACCGCGGTTGTGACGTAATGGACCGAATGCAATGAGGTCCATGCAAACAACCAATTAATTCCTTTGCAATGTAGCATCTTCATTGCCGAAAATAGCGCCCGCTCACGTGACCGAAATAAACCAATAAAAACGTCAGATATAAAGAAGACAAAGAAGATAACGCCAGGTACTAAAAACCTGGAGAGATTGAATTTGATATTTTCATATTTATTTTTCTCGTTCAATTTCAATTTACGGACAATTTTTATGAGACAAACTTTAGGTATTAATATTTTCATAAGAAAAACTGATTTATGAAAATAAGTCTTTCCTATTTCAACAAAAACGATATTAAGAAAATCGTCCCTCTTCAAAAAAAAATTCTGCGCAGCTGTTGATATCATAATTTCAAGAAGGAAAAAAACAATATAGATATTTAAAAGCTTATCACATCAAAATTCAAAAAAAATTAGATGAAGTTATGAGAACTAAGTTTCGGACATTTTGACTTTAGCTAATAAAGTTTTGTATACCTTTTTTATACTTCAACAAACCTAGCACATAACTTAACATTGAAAGTTCTCAAAGACCATCATCTTCTGCGGAAATTTTCCCCCGAAAAGCAAAGTTTGCCATTTTAACGAAATATAATATAATCTCACAGTATATAAGAATAATCCTAAAATTTCTTCAGAATTAAAATGTCCATATTTTATAAGAAAAATACATTTCAAGAACTAAAAACGTTTTATTATTAACTCCGTCCAGTTCTATCTGTAGTCATAATAGCCGACTCTTGAAGGAGTTTCTTGACAACAATAATTCAATATACATGAATCAGAAACCAGCCTCCAAAGTCGAGAAAAAATAACATAATTCAAATTTACAGCAATCATACATATACACACAAACCATAAATTTTTCGTAGAAAACAGTTGTCAATACATATATAGCAAACGAAAACGAAATTTAGCAACTGAAAAACTAGGAAGGAACTCCTAAAGTAAATACAAGGAACTCAAGGCTGAAAGTAAAATTAAGGTCCCTCATAAGAAAAGACGTGTATGTATACACAACATCCATATTCGTTTTTGACAAAGCAAAAGGTATACAATTTCATGATATGACAAGAGTGAATAATTTCTATCTTACAATTGAATCAATCAAAGCTAAAAAATTAACATGATAATTGCAAATGAAAACATTATTTTAGCCACGATATTAGATCAATTGCAAGAAATCGTCTATGTTCCAAATAGGAGTTGTAATTATTATTAGAGTTGAGAAAAGGACAGTTTCTCCTCGTAAAATATTGCGTAGAAAAGCTGAAAGAGTCAGTTAAAAATATTGGGATGACAAAACATTGAGACATCATTTGCCTTGATTAATTAAAATTAAGAAAATTTGCTATGGAAAACTAAACTTTATCAAGGAGATAAGTTATCATTTGAACTCTGTTATGTTACTATATTGGACTGGTGGTGTTTAGGTTCCCTTCAAAAGATCCAAAATTTCATCCAAAATCTCTTTAGACGGGCCAGCTCATCCCTATTCTCTCTTATGCTTTTCGTCTGACAATCAAAGCGAGAGAAAAATCTTTTTCTTTCTGAGTTTGGCAAGACAATTATGAGAGATGGTATGGCATCCAGACCTAACATATATGGGAGTTCTTTAAAGGAAATTATACATGCACTTTTTCATCGTAATGCAATCCCCCCAAAAGATGTTGGATGACATATTGGAAGGTCTTATATAAGTGGGCCTTTTAGACTGAAAACAGAAAAATTGCTACACACACAAAACATATCACCAACATGCACAAAGAACAAGTCAAGACGACCCGCCAGAACAATACAGAACATAAGACGAAAAATATATAAACAGCGGAGAAAAAGAGAAAATAGAAATAGATATTATTGATGTATATATCAGGCAATAACGTTTAAAAACATGATCAGCAAAATTCAATAGAGGAATATGTGTTTTTGATTTTCGAGCCTTTTTAAACTAGACTTGTAATAAAATTTCTCAATTTCTTATTTCGTCCTTAAAAATACCTTTGTATTTGAAATGGTGCTTTCTTCCATGCCAGAACTACTAAAAAAGTGTTTTCGTGGAACAAAACTCGATAGCGATTTATACACCTCTTTGGTTTTACAGAGAAAAAAAATAAGTACAAAGTGTATGTTATTAAACAAATTGTTATCAAATTTTAGAAAACATTTAAAAAGGCTCTCAGGTTATTTTTCGAATGTTCTTATTCTTTGTAAAATTTCGCTCTTGTGTTCTCATATATATATAATTGTTATTACAAAAATGAGAAGCGTGCAGTATAGAGATCTGTTTTATATAGGAGGAAGAAAATTAGAAGCCATTAAACTATCTTGTACACTGATGAAAAAATGTGTATTTATCTCAGAAAATCAATTGAACCAATTTCAAAATGCAGATTTAGCTAATGTTAGAAAGGGAAAAATATATTTTATAACAACATCCTAATAAAAACTGTAGGGAGATATTTTATGTTTAAAGGGGAAGGAATTTCGAATCAAATCCAGATTGTTCATTTTGTAGATTATAAAAAAAATGTGTATCCCAGAAATCAATTGAAACAATTTCAAAATGCAGACTTAATATTAGAAGGGAAAATATATATTATATATCAACTCCCCAAAATAACAGTAGAACAGATAATGTAAAACGTTGAGTTCATAATGGTCGCGATATCTTAATTGATAGAACGAACAAATGAAAAAAAATCAATTGAGCAAAAATTTCAGACATGTATAACGAACTGCTTGTAGGAAATAAAAAATTCTACTCAATATGATATAGAGTTTTGTTTTAGTTTGCTTTTGAACGATAAAACTACATCTTAAATAAATGGTTCGATCCGCTCTAAGATGCAAGACTTTCATCGTTTTTATAAAAGCTAGATATAGCTATCATGTTCGCTTATATAGATGCATATACAGTCAAATCCAATTTTTTCTTCAAGCTTTTTTGTTTTTTCCATTATTCACACATGAAAACAAATCAAAAACAGACTTCTTCGAAAATGAATTGGATACCAGTCTCCCCCTTTTAAAACGAGGCTGATTGAAGAGAGTCTATATTCAATTGATTTAAAACAGCCCATGTTTTATTCTAGCAAAAATGGCGAGTTTCAGTGATAAACTAACTTGTTTACCTGAGTGCTTTCACTCAGTCTTCTTCTTACTAAGAAAAGAATATTTTTCGAACAAGGCGACAGAAAACCAGCCATTTCCAATAGAAGCTTTTCACTAAAAAAAGCAGTCCTTTCTATTACACCCGTGTAATTTTCATCTAAGCTTATACTTATTGTTAACAACTTTATTATGTTCGTGATAGGAGAACAACCAGAGAATATCCTTACCGTCAATTCAATCAAAATCTTAGTCCAGTATCGAGAATAATATAGAAATTGAAACTTCAAACAAAAAAAGAGAGAAAACTTGTGTTTAATAGCGCAAGAAAATCGATGACGATTCAACTATAGGTTTGTCTCTTTTCCATACGCTACTAAAACATCATAAGAAAAACACCCTCCACCGCAGTGCTCATTCGAAAAAACGGCCTATTCAAAGAGTGTTTGTCAAACACCCCGATGGAGGGCCGTAATTAAAAACAACAAAAAAGCATACATTGCGCGCGAGGCCTGTGTAACATATATCTGTGTTCAGCCAGCCAATCATTTGAGAATGATCTAAGCTTACTACACGTTTGTATTTTTTTTTCTCAAAGTGAGCTCTGTAACAATGTGTGACGGCCAAACTGCACTATTTTCAACAATTCGTGATGAACAAAAGGACATTAAAAGACACTTTAACTAAGAAATTCTATCATCAAAAATCAATTGATTTTGATTTTTAATGCTTTGCTTTTTATCCATCGAACTCTGCCTTAGGAAAGTGTTTCTTATTCAACAAGTTAGCTTGGTAAAATATCAAACTTGTCAATAAAAGAGAATTGTTGTTAATTTTGTTATAGTTTCTCTAATCATAGGCGATACCGTAACGATTAAGGCCTTCATTTTTAAATAGATATTATCCCCCGAACTGTGTTCATTAAACACACCTTTTTTTACTAGTAAAAATCGAGGCTTCTTTATTAGTATCCTCTTTTTATAAGTGTTGAACAGTCTCCTGTATTTCAGTTCAGTGTGCTCTTACAAAAATATCCTTACTAACATATTTTCTGTATCCAACTTTTGACTATATGCTCATACTTTCAAAAACACGAAAGAAGTTTGTGTCTACAAAGAAATGTGAACGTGTTTTTCCCTTTCTTTGGTGACTATCATCAACCATGGTGGCGAGAGAGGCGTGATGCAATACACGTTCTGTTTTTATAAGAACATCTTTAAATTTCAGCTAAGGCTGGATGTGATTATTTTTTGACTTTCTTTCAGCCTTAGACGTCCTTATAATGATGTTCTTGTAAGAAATTCAAATAAAATGGCTATATCACAATAGATACAGAACAAATTCAAATTAGATTCGTATTATCCTCAGAGACTTACCACAAAGTGCCAACACGAGTCATAAGCGCAACGACCACAATTTGACAGAATTGCCAAACTGTGGACTTGGGTGAGACTCGAACTTACGACCTTCGGATTATCTAGACTGCTGCTCTACCAACTTATCCAAATTAATTGATCTAAATTATGTAAGTAAAAATTTCACTTTATTTCTCTTTGCTATTATTACGAGCCTTCTTTTTCAAAGAAAAATTTCATCGTTTGTCATTTTTGCCATTTTTTTCTTTCTAAAGACTTGAACTCGGCCTGGGTACGTTCTTAAGATGTTCTTAATTTCGATGTTCGTACAAACAAGGTTCTAATAAAAAAATAAAAAACGTGCACACCCCTGGTCCATCAGGCTGCTAAGGTTCTGATCTTACCTTTTTGCTTTGCATAAAAAACCTGAAGCCCCATCTACACCGAAACCTTTTTTTCTTTGTGTAGCTGAAAAATTTTATAGGTGGTGAAAATTTTATGAAAAAAGTTGCTAGCTCCTGCTGAAACCTGGAAACGAAGAACGACAAACGTAGAATATAATCAGGTCGTAAAAACTTTAGGAAAACACCATTTATGAGTCTCAACTGCGCATGTGTATAATATGGTACACTCTTTTTCTTTTAAAAGAACAACTTTATAAGAACATTGAATCTCAGATTGCACCAAAAATAAGAAGAGGCTAAGAACAAGCTGAAGCTCAGTTTAGTTGGCTTGAAATAACAAAGTAAAATAGTTCTTAAGTTGAAAGGAGTAATGTTGTGCCAATTGCTTTTTCCAGGCAAGAATGCGTATAGCATTTTGTGCTATAAAAAAACATTTATCGCAAAAATGTTCGGATTTTTAATGAGACGATAATGTTTACATTTTGGAATAAGAAACATGG
>JAUBWS010111841.1:0-10018 GCA_032270445.1 Darlingtonia californica
AGATGGGTTTTTTTACAATTTTTAATGATTAAGTATTAGGTATTAGGTATTAGGTATTAGGCGTTTTATACCCGCCCAATACAAAATACTGTTTTAATGTGTTATATAATGGAAGAAAATAGTATTTAGAAAAAAATTCTTGCCTGTAAAAAAACTCATCTTTCCATTCCATTCCTTTTCATTCAATAGACAAATTCTATTTGGGGGTTAGGTTATTAACTTTTGATTGTACCAAATTAAGAAGGCTCTGCTTTAATTACTTACAATGTACTTTGTTAGTTTGGAAAAGTATTAGACAAAATTTCTTCACTTTCAGTGTGTTTCTGATGGTAGCACTGTAATTTGTCTGTTTGAAACTAAAAGTTTTGTACGTGTAGATCTAGAGTTACTGTAAAATTCATGAATGAGCATGAAACATATCATTACAGTATAAAAAATCACTTCGGTTTTCATTATCAAGAAAACCTTAGGTAGTGTCATTTGAATTACCTACAGCTCCTTCTGTAATTTGCTAGATTTCTCTAGATCTGCACATGGTTAATCAGTTAAATGATCTCAAACTTCTTTGAGAAAGGATTCCCTTAAACTGAAAAATAGTTTCTAAGTTGTTATTTGAGACATATTTTATTTAGAAATAACTTTGAATGGTATGGTTGATTCTTGATAAATTTTGAAGTAAGGAATATATATATATACTTATTTTAAAAACAAAAAATATATATAGTATGGGTGCTATACTGTAAGCTCAGAGCCACAGATGTTAAACGGCAAAACTAGAAACAAAAACGAATAGATGAGGCACTAATGCAAACAGTACATAGACAAAACAATGAAAATGATATAAATGGTGAATACTGGAATGGGGAATGAGGTGTGTGCAGAAATGTAGAAAAGTTAGTGTGTGGTGAGCTTATAGCGGAGAAAGGTAAATATTCTAGATAATAGAGAAAAGAGATAAGCGCAAGAAACAACAAAAGAAAAGTATGAGAGAAAAGGAAAACAAATATTAGGAAGAATGTTAATCTGCCATCAGCATCATACAGTCAAGTACAGGCAGTCAGCAAACAACCAGAAAGAGAGATGGGAGAATATTACTTTTCCATCGCGCCATACACTTAAGAACAGGCCGACAGTAAACAACCAGGAAGCAAAAAGTATATAGTGAAAAGATGAAAGAGTTGGCCGGATGGTAAATTGAAATCTTGGATCATCAGTCGATGACCATATCAGTTATTTTGGGGAACTAACGTCGAGATAACTTTGAGGATATGGCTCCTCAGCACCATTGGCCACATGCCACTACTACATTAGATCAAGAGGCCAAGATTGATAGAATGATAGTAGATTGATAGAATGGAAAATAGAAAGATGAAATACTTATTATATATATAGAGTATATCTTGAACTGTATATAAATCAGGCAATTGAACATTTTTTCTCAGATTTTTTATGAATTCAGCTATGGAGCTTAGTAATTTGGAATGTCTAAGGAATGTACATATATAATTTATCACTATCAAGCATTTGTTTTTTTTAAGTTTCTAGTTTTGAAGAGAACCAAGAGAAATCCATATGTGTTTTCTTCTACCATATTAATTCATGTTTTGACACTGCAGTTATCTTAAAACTCCAATTAATGGAATGAAACTATTAATGGAATCTCTTTTGCTTTCAAGAATTTTTTTTGAATAAAAAGAGAACATCAAATTTGATATTGACTAGCTGTTATTGGATTGAATAGATCCGAACCATACAACAGCACTAATGATTTTAGGACTGAGAGACTTTATTTTGGGGAGTAAAATTTAATTATTTTTGCAGAATTCAACCATTTTGTGGTCCTTTTTAAAATTAGATTTCCAAATACATGAGTTACATAATGTTAGGGGAGTTGTCTTGACACGTTCCCATGTCATATTTAAACCGTTATTGTTAAATCTAAATCTAAATGACAGCTTTTATAGAAAAATAAAAATATATAGGAATGGAGATGGATTTTGAGAGGAAAAATGAACTCAAGTCAAAGTTTTACAAGATCTTTCTATCAAAAGTTCAAACATCGGTGATTGATATGGTGCTGGATGGATGTAATTATAATGGTAAGATGCATACTATGCTTGATTTTTCGAATCGTTTTGTGAATTGTGTGTTATTCATAATATTTTCCTGGCATGTTCACAAGCCCTTTTGGTTCCTTATTACATGGTTTGACCAGAATTCACGATAAGTATTCAGTATGTAATCAAACATGAAAATATGCCATGCATTTCAAGTGGAAAAAGTCAGCAGAATTTTGCATTTTTCAGTCAGTCAAGTTGCATTTTATTGAGTTCGTTTTCCAAACCAGCAATTTTAGTATTGTCGAAGTGTTAATAAAACCATTCAGTTGAGGGAAATTCCACTTAAAAATTTGTAGCGTGTCCTTTTCGCAACGCTTTCTCAATTTAAGGATTGACTGAGTTGTATTATCAGGACTTTGATACCTTGAAAACACTCTAATAATATGTGCCCCCATGTCAAACTTCATTTAAAATGATGATTCTTTTCAAAAAACGAAATATTGGTGCTAGAACTGCCAAAATTGGAATTTTGATGAAAGAAATTATTTGTAAAGTGTGATCATTGCAATAAATTCCAGAATAAGTTTCCGATTTTTATGTATAATGGTCATAATGTTACCATTCAAATTCTCTTTATCCATTGGAACAGTCAGATTTTACAAATGAAGACTTAAATTTCACTTTCACAGAGGGAAAACCGGAAATTGTGATGATTGCACTTTTCTAGCTTTTGATGGTGCTTTTGTAATTCACAGACTAATGAGATATTTGGGCTTTGGCCCTACTATTCTCCTTCTCCTGTTTTTGAGAAACTCAGAAAAGCTCCCCCGCTCACCCGTATATATTTTCAATAACACAATAAAATATTTCAGTATAATGTGTTTCTTTAGAAAATCTCTCCTTCCAAAAGTTGTCGGAAATGTGTAACAATAAAGGTAAGTACACAATAATTTCTTACAAGTAAAATTAATAGTGTTTCAATTTTGATGCAATAATCGATATGGATGTAGTTTTATACGTGTGTTTGATACTACTTATCAATGTTGTTCCTTATTTAGACTATAGTCTCTACTACTCCAAGTCACTTCAATAATATGCAGTGTTGAATTAAGTGTTTATTATGATTTGGTGTTCACTTAACCTTGAAAAATTATTAAGCACATACTAACTGTAGCGTTCTAGAATGAACAAGTGCAGTTATTATAAATGTATCCCTTATTATTCTTGCTGTACCCCGCTTTAAACTATCTTTTAACAAAACTAATGTTAGCTTTTGCTGGCAAGGACACTTAAAGGTTAGAATGTACTGTAGATTATTTTTTAATGTGATTATTTGACCGGTCTTAATATATAGATCATTTTCCTTAAAATATCGACAAATCATCCGCAATTTTTTATATATTTATTGGAGCTATAACAACAATGCTCTCTTCTCCATTCACAGCTCCTGCAGGTCATGATCTAGCAGCAAATAACCATGGTTTCCGGTCGGCTTATGATCCAAATGCAAACTGCCACGGCTTTCGTCCATCGAATGATCCAACTGCGGGAAACCAAGGTTTTCGTTCTGCCTATGATCCAAATGCAAATTGCCACGGATATCGTCCATCACATGACCCGACTGCAGGCAACCAAGGTTTTCGTTCTGCCTATGATCCAAATGCAAATTGCCACGGTTTTCGCCCATCACATGACCCAACTGCAGGCAACCAAGATTTTCGATCTGCCTATGATCCAGATGCAAACTGCCACGGATATCGTCCGCCGCATGACCCGACTGCTGATAACCATGGTTTCCGGTACCCTTTGCATACAGGATTCGAGTTAGAACAATACCAACGCGCAGATCCCTCAGCTCCGGCTTGGCAATCACGTATGTATTGAATTTAACACATCTTTAATCAGTCTTCTCTGAGCGCAAAAACGCAGTCGCACGCAGACACGCTCTCAAATAGCAACTTTGGCAAAACGCTTGCACTCTCATTTAGATTCTGCTGGCTTGTTCGCAAAAACTTCTTTTCTTAAAGTCTGGATACTTTTGCGACATTTAAGGGGTATTCATTTTATTTTTTATTTTCGTGATTTCTTAGCAATCAGGGATTTAAGAAAGAACTAACTTTATCCTTAAAACGAAGGAGAATTTCATATCAGTGTTTGTGTGAAGAAATTGAAGGGAGATTTCCTCTTATTCATAACCTGGTGCCAAATACTGGATGATTTTGTTCTATTTAAACGAATGCATCAAAGTAACGCTTTGAATCATTGTCCAAAACGCGCTCACGAAATCGCATTTCGGATCGCTGCGAACGCAATTTTCAGCGCTCGTGGTGAAATCTTTATGGAGATGACAGCTTAATTATTTTACTTATTCAAAATGTAGTGTCTACTTTCCTTTACAAGTGGTTGTATTGATAAATTTACTTTTGTGCGTATATAAGGTCTGGGAGCTCGGCATTTAGGGAACTGACTTATACACGCAAGTTTCTTATTTCAAAGGAATTTCAAATAATAAAGATACCAGAGACTCCAGAAATTATTTCAAAGAACAGTTATGCCAAAATAATTTCATTCTTTCAGTATTTGTATATGTACCGCAATTATACTCCACCTGCTGGAAAAATCGCTACAAAACGTCTGCGGAGGAGTGCAGTTCTATTTAAGTGACACGCAAAATGCAGGGAAATTTATAAATGTTGTTTTATTAAACAATTCGTTGCATTTGATAATTTTTTTGATATTAGCTTTTATCGGTCTTTGACTCCTTTTTTTAATTATGACTTACGATTTTCCCAGGATAGCCTCTTCAATTCTTTTTGAGCCTTTCTAAAAATATCTACAGGGAACCTTGTGACATTAACGAAGGTAACTTTCAACTACCGAAAACTACCGAAAACTTCGTGCCGACGGGACCTCCGAGTTCCAAGCTCGTTTCCTTTACCACTCAGCCACGGATCCACCATCCAATCATCAAATAAACAGTGTAAAATAATATAGAATTCATACTTTATTTGGGTATCAGTGTGGTTGTTAACAACCCCCTAGAGACTTATGGATAAAATCGAAACAATCAGTGAATATCAGTGTGTTTATTAACAACCTCCAGAGACTAAAACTGATGAAACTAACAATGAGAACGAGGTCGTTGCAAATATCCTTTTGAGCGTCGAAAGTGCTAAATTTATGATGTTTTGAAAAGCTCTTTAGAAATAGCGAGTTAATACTGTATGATGTTAAAAAATCAACCCATTTCATTCAGTTTCAAAGATTTTTCAATAAGTTTTTTCAATGTTTCATGTTATTTTATTCCTAGGTCCGCCTTCAATTCAACCATCAATCAACCCAGCCTTTGTTCCAAAACGCCTATATCCATCACTTCCAGGTAGGAGTCATGGGCACAACAATTTTGCTCGCAGTCATTTTTATACCTTATTCAGGAAAAATTACACATTTAAAGCTTGACCCGTCATACTTCTCAGCCTTGTACTGTTCACTTGTCTTTATGACAGGGTAAAGGGGTTTGGGCTATTCATCATTTTATTTTGATATTTTCTGGTTTTATTTTATTATAAACTAGTGCTTTTTGAAATATTAAGGAACTGAAGGAATCATCCAACCGCTAACCTTAATTCCTGTGGGCCACGCTGCAGGGAACGCAAAGCTCTGGTTCAAAAGCAGCTTTTTTTCTTGCGCTGCGTTCTTTCTGAAGATTCTTTCTATTTAGAACCGGTTTCCGTAGAAAAACAAATTCCAATATAATGTCGCTGATTTTACCGGTTTGTCGTGACCTGTCAGAAATTGCATATTTCCCTGATTTTAATGTTTCGACTAATTACCTTTATGGGCTTTCAAGCCTTTTTTAGTTTTTATGGCTACTTTAGCTTTCATGAACACCTGAAAGATCACATGTCCAGAGACAATCTTTCATCAAGTTCAAGGCGAAACGGTGCAGCACCTCAACCGGCCATTATTCTTTATATAACTGTAAAAATTTGAAATGTGTTCTGGGATGGATTTTCAAGCTTTAACTCATTTTTTCTTTGATCTAATTTGATTTGAAGTTAGTTAGTATATTCTTCTGCCCTAGGAACAATTCTTTCAGATTTTTTACTTTTGTCGGCCGGTCTGTTGATTTAGGGACGGCATAGGTATTTTACTATTGTCAGGATACGGTCATCTCTGACAGGTCATTTTTATGGTGTTCTTGAATTTACATTAGGGTTTTGTATCAAAGATTTTATTTTGCGTTGGAAACCCTGTGAAAAAAATTGAAGTCGAAAGCGTTTCCGGAGTTATGGCCCTCGCGCTGTCGCAGCGTGACCCATAAAAAACACACACCCCGGGGTGCCACTGGGAATATGGTTAAAGATTCTTCTAATCGTCAAGGATTTTCTAACCGTTCACGAAAAAGCGATTTGCTCGGCCTTTGCTATATAGCTCTCTTTTTTCTAATTTAGCAAAGAAAACGATTCCCGAAACGTACCACAATAGGCAAGGATCAGAAAGATTCGTGAATGAAGATGATGATGATGACGATGATGTTACTGTTGATGATTTAAGAAGAGCTCTTGACCTTCATCTCAAACTTCAAATACTACGTCATATCGTCGAAAGAGTGGAAGTTGAATCATCAAAAGGTTATTGTTTTTCTATGTACAACTACAAGACATTTTAAACCTTTAAAAGACGTTTTCATGACATTCCGCACGTCTTTGAAAATGTTAATTCACCGAATAAAGAATTTCAATAATGATATGGGTTGCTTGTGCCGATTTGTAAGACCAAACATTTGATAACAGTTAGGACTGATTGACCTAATTTGAAATTGATGAAGATCTTTTCTCACTTTCTCTACCTATAGAACATCAAATACTTGATTTTCTGTGGGCACATTGCGTTCTGCAAGAATCAGTTCAGTTCAGCACGGCCTATAGTTTGGAACGTTGATGACCAATAATTCATTTAACTTCTTTGCCCACGTATAGTGAACTGTTCTTCAAGTATTTGAGTTGTTGTGTGTAAAAATAAATGAATGACTTAATGTTTACCCAGCAAAGCTTCTTTATCTGTGTCATGAATTCTTATTAACGACCCAGCCAGGACAAGACCGTCGTTTTGACGTCGAATAACGTTGTACGACCGTCGAACGACGTCTTGTGTTGGCTAGGTTCCTTGAAACAACCTTTCAAAGCACCATGAGGATTTGATAACAGTGATTGGCCAATTTCGAAAGGCTCTAAAGGGAGTTGAACTTGGCACGACACTGATTTATACTATCATTGCCTTAACCACTCAATTATAAGTTTTGAGCTGTATTGTTTTTTGCTGTATGAATTGCATATAGTATTTTAGTCTACCCGGTACAACCGCTCCAAGCTTTAGTGCAAAAAACTGGGAGACGAATAGATTTTATTCCAGTTTTCGTTTAAGTATTTAAAAATTCATGTCAGGTTTGCACTGTTGGAATAGCGCTTACTGTTCCAGTAGCTTTTATATAACAATGTTTTAGCGTCATGGCAAGATAAATATATTGGGAATAAAGTATTTGATCATTTTCGCTTAATATTTTTTTCTACAGGTCGAAAAAATGCTCAATTTCATCAAGCTCAACCTGACTTCAAGTAATTTAAATATTATTCTTGATTTTTTGTTGCTAATTTTACTCTTAAACTCATACGTTGTCTATGTCAAGATTTTTTTCCCAACATAGAGTAATTAAAGGTTATTACTTATTATTCAGGGGTGGATACAGACTTTTCAAAACACCATGTGAAAATCCCGAATTTTTCCGATTTTCTGATTAAATTTCCCCGATTCTTCCCGAAATGTCTATAAAATTTTCCCGATTTTGGTAATTTCAGACTACTTAACTGTGTGAAATCACAACTTTCACATAGTCTCTATCCACCCCTGTTATTGTCCACCAAAGGTTTTAAGCGGCATTGCCTGTAAACACGGCTTACGTATGTTGTTGATTTATATATTTTTGGAGGGAGCTTATACAGTATATCAATCGATATGATATTTAACGTAGAGCACGATTATGTTAATTAGATATTCTGAATATGAGTAATACCCTACGAAAAATTAGGAGTCTTAATTAAAAGGGGGAAGTATATTTTTGAAAAAAGGTAAGCGATGAGGAGGGTTGTTATTCGGGACCTTAGAGTAACAATCGAATTTCTATGTTCGTAGTATCCGGTTTTTAATATCATTGGCCTTTTAACGAACGCTAAAACGGTTTATCGAATAGACTATAATCATCAAAACTATTCGTCGATTCTCTTTTAATAGAAATGAAGAAAATGAAGGAGGTCTTATGATCAGAAATTTTCCGAAGAATTGGCCACGTAATGATCGAGGAGCAACTATTATCCCAGTGAAACACGAAAAACGCATTGAAATCGCAACCAGATTCAAGGAGATTAAGACTATACCAATTGATGTAGAAATTCAATCCATTGAGGAGCTCTGCAACTTTAACTTATATGAGGAATTTTTAGTGTGAGTTTGATTAACTTCCGTCTTATAGATAAGTTGGTGGTCGAACAACCAGATTAAGTATCTTGTATGTTGAGGTCTTTAAATACTTAGTCAAGTGGAACACCGGTCAATTTAGAAAATTATTGCCTTTTTCGCCATTTTCATCTTGCATTTTTCATTTCGGCATGTTAAATTGTTTTGCTTGTAAATAACTATTTAGTGTTGTTGCACTTTCTGGAAATTCATGAGAGTCCTGGTATTGAAAAAGTGTCCTGGATCATCCCTGGAGTTTTGCAATTTTAACTATATGATAATTTCACTTTATTTAGCGCTGTTATTATTTTGATTTTAGAGAAAAAAACATGGAATTCGCTTGAAATGCTTAAAATTTCCTTTTACGTCCCTGAAACTATGAAAACCGTCATACAGAGTCCCAGAATAAGGCATGTTTGTATTACAGATTGCAATGAAATATTCTTTTTATTTTCATTTTCTAGACAAAAACATTGCATTCAAGAACAAAAGAAGCCATTGAACGAGTGCGAGTTGTGGTATTATCCAAGGATGAAAGATGTGGACCATATTTGTTACCAAGGCATTAATTTTACCCATGATTTATGTGCAAGTAAGATTGGTAAAGGCAAACACTTTTTCATGGAAGCCTCATCTGCACATAAGTTGAGAGCAGGGGATCTGAAGGCAGGAGAGATCGCTTATATGTTTCTTTGCGAAGTCAATCTAGGCCAAATGGTCAAGGTATGTTTTTTCTTCTTGTACAATTCCGCATGAGGGGTTCAAATGAAAACATTTTGTAAAGTGAAAACATGACACATTTCATAATACGTGATCGCTTGTTTATCTTTTATATGGAAGCCTATGTATCGGCTTGGTGAGATAACTCGGTTAACAGAAATGAAATTTATTTGTTTATATGGAAGTGAAACGCTCTCAACTCATTCCTCTTGTATTTTTACACTCAAACACCTCATTAGGTATAAACAATGACAACAACGATTAAATAGCGCACGCAAATTAGCAAAACAGTCACTTCGATAAGACGAACTGTCTTACTTGCAAGTGTTTATATGGGATGATGTAGAAAAATCTCCATTCCTGTCTGCCGGTAAATCGACTTTTTCAAGTGATATATCGTTTTAGTGAGTTAACTCGACTGTCATATAAACATGTCGCCGATATTTCACATCACATTATAGAAGGTGATACGTGTAGATACATAGTCGGGTTATGTCACATCTCCGATACATCAATCTCTCTACATAAAGCCCCCAACATATGACATGCTTGGTTTCCACCAGAACGTTAAAATCCTATATGTTGATAAGCTTAATCAGGCTCGTGATAGTTTAATTTAGTGTTGAAAATAAACTTAGTTGATAGCATTGTCGTCAGTAGTAGTAGCAGTAGTAGTGTTTATTTAACAGCGTAAATGTGAGTTACAAGAAATTATAATACAATAT
>JAUBWS010111852.1:0-16251 GCA_032270445.1 Darlingtonia californica
TTTCTGCTCGCGAAAGTTTGTACGCCTAAAGTAAGCATGCATTTCAATGAGACTGGAAAATAGATAGATAATAAATATGTCTGAAAAATAAGTGTTCTTTTTATGTCTAGAGTTGTATGACGTTATTGACGATGGACTATTTTCAAGAGCGAAAGAAATTCTTGAAACCATATCAGATCCTTATGCTGTTATCAATCGTTACTACAGGGGACCAAACACACTACTGTACCGGTTCGTTTGTAGATTAATTTATTGATATATACTAGACTTTAATACAACAGCTTGAGCTGGTTTTATTTTAAAGAAATCGAATTGAAATCCTTCTTTTTGGTTCTTGAGCTTTATGAGTATAACTAATTACGTTACTGGGGTTCGATTTCACGTCGCCAGTGCCATACAATAACTTCAAATTTGTTAGAGTTAAGGCATGTCCAATTTTGCCTCAAGTTTTTCCCACCGTTTTTAGTTGTCAAATAAAAATCGTTCATAGTTCAAAAGATTTTGATATAGATTATGGAATGACCTTGGTTGTTACCTATTTCAAGAAATTTTTGAGAAACCTTTATTTTGCCGCCATTTTGATGACGTCATAGATTTAAGATCCGTAATAGCTCAATGTTGAAAAACTTTGCACAAAGGTGTAATTCTTTAAGAAGTTCCTATTAAATAAACAAAATATGAGAATTTTTGATGACATCAGCAGAAATTATAAAAATTTCTTTTTCCACAAAAAACGCTGACATCATCAAAAAACTTCATATTTTTTTATTGAAGAGAAACTTCTTAAAGAATTACTCTTTTGTGTAAAGTTTCATGTGAATTGCATTTTTTAATATTGAGTTATTAAAGATTTTAAACCTATGATGTCATCAAAATGGCGGCAAAATGAAAGTTTCTCGCAAATTTCTCGAAATAGGTAAAAATTCTCAAATTGGCCAGGGCCATTCCATAATTTCTATTAAAATACCCATCTTTTGAGCTATAAAAATTTTTTATTTGACAACTAAAAACGGTGGGAAAAACTTGAGGCAAAATTGGACATGCCTTAACTCTGGTGAGATGGGCTTTAGCGTCTAACTCTCTGTTTCTAGGTCAGCTTCAACTTTTCATTTTACTTGTGGTAATTATATTAGACAGTCTACTTGTGTGTGTGTCTTCCCTGGAAATTTGTTAACATGAAATAAGAGTTTATTAACAATAACTGTTTCATTTTGATTATTAAATGTTTAACTTTTAGGGCAAGTTTTGGTGGTCATTTGAAACTTGTTAATCTACTCATTGAATACAAAGCAGATGGTCGTCCAAATGCTGATAGTGGTATAACCCCTCTTTATGCTGCTTGCCATAATAGCCATTATGATGTTGCTGCCAGATTGAGTGAAGTCTATCCAAAACAACTGACATTGCCAGCAACACATGATGAGACCTATCCAATTCACGTTTCTATAATGAGAGGACATGTTGATATTCTAAATCTTTTGCTAAAATTTTGTGAACCTCCGCGTGACGTGACAGTGAGAAAAGCATCCGTTCAAGAGGAACAAACGAAACATCCTATCAAAAAACGAGCAAGTACTGCTTCCTTGGGTAAGTGTTTTCAACAGAAACTTTTTTTAGAATCATGATGTAAAATTGAGAAGGGGCTAAATTATGCTTACTTTTATACCCAACTTTCTCGGGCATAGATTGTTACAAAAATCATTTTTGGACATAGCAAGTCATTTCTTGGGTTCAAATATGTTTATATGTGCAATATGCACCTGATTGAAAAGTTTTTTACAATAATAGGAGCTCTTTTTTTTGACAAAACCTAAATCTAGTTTTTCTTTTATCCATTCTTAATAATGTCACTCCAAAAGTTAATACAATTGATAGTTTGATCTGACAGGGTATGTCTTTGAAGATACCATAATATAAATATAATGGTTTAATATAAATTGTGTTTTTAGATAGGAGTTATGACTTGGTTAAAGATGAAAAAGAGGAAAACTATTATGTTGATATCAATAAACCCATAAGGACTGGATATACACCATTGCATTTGGCTGTTTTACATGGAGGAAAGTCATTATGCCAACCGTTACTCAAATGTGGAACAATTGTAAATTTGAGGTTAGTATTTATGTAGCAACACTTACACTTGTATTAATCATTTCATCGCTTACTGTTCCATTTTACAATATAGGAAAAATACTAACTCAGTCCAACATAGAATTAAAAGTAAACAGTAAAACTATTGACAGGTATTACATTGAAAATCAGATAAGGCAACGTTAAAATTACGGAAATCTATACAATGCTACGAAATATTTTTGTCTCTATTTTGCTAATGTATGCTGCCTTTGAATTATCCTTTCAGCCAAACTATCTCTGGTATACCGCCTGGTGCCTTGGTCATCGATTCTCTTGCTAATGAAAAAACTCCTTTTCAACATGCCATTCTTTTGAACAAAGTTGATGTGATGGCGTTGTTTCTTAAATACGGTGTGGACATACACCAGTCGATGGCCGATTCATCAGGGTTCAGTATTACGCCATTGCAGCATGCTTGTCATATGGGATATGAAGAGATGGTTAAGTTGCTTCTAGAGAACGGTGCACAAGATATTGATAACATTGCAAGAATAGAAGCTGTCAAAAATGGCAGGGAAAATATTGTTCAAATTGTTTTAAACCAAGGTAAATATAGAAATATGTAATTAAGCCACTTTGTTGAATACCTTTCTTCAAATATGGTAAGAAATTGGTGAGAAGTTACTAAGGTTTTGTGGCTAAAATCATTCCCGAAGTTTTAAAGTTATGAAATCGCACAAATGACAAATTTTTTCTGAAAGTTTAATTTACCTGGCTTTTTTCTTTAATCTAAGCTGTTGGTAGTTTAACGTATTAACATTTTAGTTCGTGTTCATCATAATATTATTCTTATTTTGTAGATGTCCAGGAAAGTGAATATGACATGGTCCTGGCAGCAAGTGAAATGGAACATGCTTTAAAGAGTGTCAGTATTTCTTGGCATAAGAAAGGTCTTGAGTCTTTGAAAGAAGATTGGATCATTAATTCTGGTATCAATCTCAATTCAAGTGACATGGCCTTGAAGTTGCAAAGTGATATGGGACTAACTTTAAAGCTGTTCACCAGTATTGATCTTTCAGGCAATAGCTTAGAAACGCTACCTCCGATCCTTTTCCAAATGCCGTCACTTAAGTTTTTGTACTTGTCGGATAACAAAGTGAAAACCATACCAACTGCAAGTAGTAAAGATGCCAGCTTTGACGAGGAAGGGACAGATGACGCAAATGGTTTTGGAATGTTTACAATGAATTGGAACTGCCCAAGCCTTGAAACTTTAGACATGAGCCATAATAAATTGAAAGAAATACCTAAAAACGTCTTTGAGATGCCTAGTTTACAAACTGCAAATTTCAGTTGGAACCAAATCACATCCATTCCATTTGAAATGTGGATATCGCCTTCTCTGAAGACTTTGATTCTAGAACACAATTGTTTGAAGAATTTACCAATGCTACTAGGGCATACATCTGGAAACGTGACAAAGAAAGCCAAAGCAAAGTAAGTGCTAAAGGCTATCCTAGATATCTCCGAATATCTAAATTCCTATTAGTGTCTCATCTTTATACCCAAAATAGCCTCAAAAGCTACTCAGAACTGTTGTCAATGAGGGTCCTGCTTCATTTAAAGCGCCAGCGAATCTTGATAGTTTTTACTCTTCTAAAATTTTCATGGGTGAAGGCATCAGAGTAACCTCAGCGTTATATTCTTGGGTGTCCAATCAACTACGCTGATCCATTCTATTCTGTGTAAACTATTAGTGTTGTTACACACAAAACCTTTTTTTTTTTCTCTATTTTATTTGAAATTTATCTTAGGACTACGCCTCCTAACAAAGCTGGTTTTGATAATGTAGATGCGAAGAAGAAAGATTTTGCAACAATGTCTCCATTTTACAGTAAACGCCCATCATGGAACGAGGAGTCTGACGAGTCTGACGATGAGGAAATTGAAGTGTTGAAAAGATCAGGAATCAGTAGACTAGATGTTTCTGATAATGAATTAACTGTAATGCCACCTGGTCTACCATGCCTAGCTCCTAATCTGGCAAGGTTGAACTTAAGCAAAAATAAGATTTCAGATCTTGATTCGTTGAACTTTCTACCAGAACATTTGATGGCTTTGGATCTTTCTGGAAACGGTTTGAAGCATTTCAACTTGATGGGCGGTAAGGAAGAAAACATAGTGAACAATATGTGTTATGCTTATGTCAGGAAACATAATAATCGCCAGTCATATCCTCAAGCGAAACGAAAATCGTGTATACACAAGAAACACAAACAGCTGACAGATTTGAATAGATTGAATCTGAGTAAAAACTCTTTAGACAATTTGCATGTCTGCTACGGAGGCGATAATGATAAACATAAAGTACTGTTTCCGGATTTGAAAATCTTGGATATATCAAACAATAGATTGTTAAAAGTTCCTAAGGGAATCGGTCGGTTATCCAATCTCTCATCTTTTATGGTAAGTAATAATCCAAACGTGACAGTTTTGCCATCAGAGTTAGGACTTTGTACTGGATTATACGAGTTAAAGATTGACAATTTACACTTGAAAGATCCTCCAAGAAACGTGATCGAGAATGCGATTCAAGATGGTAGAATGGATGTACGTTCGCTCACTGGATATTTGAAATCATTGCATGATAAGTAAGAATAATTTATGTATATTATTGACGTGAGACTAATGTGATGTTCTTATCGAAAGTTATTCGATTTATTTAATTGATGTGTGGATAGTGTTCCTCCTCAGGATCCCAGAATCATTCAGTACCAATGGTCCAACTAACGGTTCGTCGTCGGTAATCATGGAACAAATTTTGCAATCTTTCGCCCAAAGAAGTAACGAAAATTCCACACCGATCAATACTCGATTTCCGCAGTCTTCATTATAAATCATTATTAATTCGTTCAACTTCATGGACAGAATTTGAAATGTTTTCTGGTGGTTTAGACTACGAAAACGGCCCTTCATGGGCCCAATATATGGAGCCCTACGTGCTCCTATGAGAAATAACCGATTGATTGGAAAATATTCAATACCATTCAATACATGTAGTTGGTATAATTACATTTTCTAATATAACATTTTTTAGTGCTCAGTTATATCCGAATATCAAACTGATGATAGTTGGTGTGCATGGCATAGGAAAAACAACCTTACTGGATGCATTAAGGAAAGAAGGTCATGGGTCATACCGAGATGCTGAACATAAAAATCATTTCAATGATCGAAGGAGAGATAGGAAATGTGAGAATATGTATTTGTATTTATGTTAATATAATATTGTTTGTGCAAAGACCCTTAGAAATTTATGATCAGCACTGTCTTAATAACTACTAGTACACTGCGTTAAGAGACCCCAGGTAATCCTCCCAGAACCTATGTCGGCCAACGGCCAGACGTGTAGTCTGTTGTGTCGAGGATCTCTATTTGCTCATATACTTTTGAAAGATACCAAAACTACAAGATTTAACGTTTTAGTTATTTCGTAAAACAATTTTACTTTTTCACTATACATTTTTGGATACACCCTGTATAACGAGCGGTCTATAAAGGAAGTAATTATGATACGAAAGTTTTTTCTTAGAAATTGATGGTTTTTCGCTGCTAAAGGCTTAGAAACTCTAACCTTAGGGCCCTGGTTGAGTACCTTGAAAATGCTCTGAAATTAATATGCGTAAAAATTCATATCAACAACATTTTAAGGTAATAAGAAAAACATGTGAAGTTCAAGGTAGTAATACTTGTTATATTTTCCTTCATGCATATAGTGAGTGGCAATTTGAAAAGCAATCAAAGTACAGTTGGTGTAGATGTATCTGATTGGGTTTACGGAAAGAAACTTCTGATCAAGTTTAGTACCTGGGATTTTGCTGGTCAAGTAAGTGTTACAATTCCTAAAGAACAACAAGTGGCCTTAGTAAAATTGTAAATTTGTTGTGGAAAATTTGTTCTAGGCGGACCCATAATCTATTGGATTTGAACGGCAAATCCTCCAAAAGGTCCTAATTTTTAGGTCAAGAATTTGGAATGGCGATTAATTCTTAGTATGTCAGTTACCATGTCTGGATATTCGGTGAATTTTCGTTTCTTTGTATGGATTTTGTTTCTTTGATCTAGATTGAGTTACCTTATCAGTGAAAAATTTCTTCACTCCACTAACGCGTTTTTTTTTTTCATTTAGTTCAGATTTTGTCACCTTTTTACCTCATCAATTAGTTAATTCATGATATAAACAAAAAATTTATTTATTTAAATTGAAAAATGATAAATTTTGGATGTAATTTTCGAAAAATGTCGGCAGTTTTTACAGTGATAAGGTATTTCCTCACCCTGTTTTAATATTCAATTTGAACGTACATCTTTGCATCTTTATATCTTTTCAAGTTCTTGCATGTTTGCTTTGTTGTTATAGACCGAATACTATGCAACACATCAATGTTTCTTATCAAAGAGAGCTATGTATTTAGTTTTATGGAAGATTACAGATGGTTTTGCTGGTATTGAACAAATGGAACAATGGCTCCTCAACATACAGGTAAAATACTATTAATGGGTTACGAGTGTTTAGGCAATTGTTTAGCAAAGCTTTATTGTCTGTAATCATTTATCTTTTCACCAAAAGTAGAAACTTGGAATAGAGAAGATTAACCCTCTTCTTAAAAAAACTTAGCCGTTAACTTTGACAGCCTTTCGATGAAATATCCTATAACCTCACTGGGATTTTCCCGATCTCGATAAACATGGAGTTATCATAGTATTGAATTGAATTGAATATATGTGACGGTCTACGAAAAAAGGGGGCATAAAGCTATCCTTACTCCACCCACTTGCAAAATCATGAAAAACGTCTGTGGAGGAGGTCATTTCTATTTAAGTGACACACAATTTGCGTGTCACTTAAATATAAATGCACTCCTCCACAGACGTTTTTTCATGATTTTGCAAGTGGGTGGAGTATGATCGCGGTAAAAATGACCATGCCCCCTTATATAGAAATTATCTAAAAGGAACAACGACGAATTGAAGAAGCTGCCAAGGGCGTCGGTTACTGTAAAACCTTATCATCTGTCAACACGTCCTGGCAACGATCCTTCCCCGCCCCTCACAACAACAGCTCCCCCACCCAAAAGAAATTAAATCAAACTTCATCAAAATGTTTCCAGGAACGTGCTCCAAACTGCAGTGTCATCATAATCGGTTCATTTCTTGACAAAGCGGAGAAGAAAAGGAAAGGTTATGTAGAAGAAATGAGAACAGAAATCTATCGACGATTTGTCTCCACGAAGTTTGGTGGAGGTGTTGGAAGCCTTGTAGAGAAAGGTCTGCCGAAAGTTGTAGATGTTGTAGAGGTCAGTTGTCAGAGTCAGAGATCCGTGGCGAAAGTTCGTGATTTAATTTACGATACCGTCCTTAATCTAAAAATCAGCAAAAGCAGTAAGTATTGATTGAAACTGTCAAGAATGCTCATAAGCCAGTAAAAAAATTTAAAACAAATTTTTTTCTATTCTTTCTATTACCATTCTTTGAGAGATTCTTAATTTTATCATACTCTGCATAGATATCCAAACCAATTTTTAGTAACAACCTCTTTTCTCCCCTTTTTCTTTTTTTTTGGTAACCGCCTCTTTTTAAAAAGTACGAACATGAATTCTATGTTGCCTTAAAATTTAAAACCACGATTAAACCCGATTATCATTGTCCAATGTGTGTCTCTTGTTTTTTTTTGTCTTTAATTCTTAAGTTTCTTTGTAAAAACTTTCTTGCACTATCTAAAAGAATTTTGTCGAGTGTTGAAAAAATTTTTTTTTTTATCTTAGGTAAATCGTTACTTGAGACTAAAATACCAAAGTCTTACATCGATGTGGAAAAAGTAGTAACACAGATAAAGGAAGAGTTGAACAGTAGAAGTGAAATGCCTGTATTAAACAAAGAAGACTTTAGGTAACATGATCTCTCCTTATCGACTTTATTTGGGGCTTTGAAATTTTAGAGATATGAAATGTTTATCTTAAACAATCTGTTTTTCGGTTAGTATTCTGAAGAAAATAAGGGTTTGTAGTCAAACCTGTTGAAAAGTAATTCTATAGGTCAGTAGACAGTCTTCGACCGACAACTTATTTTCTCCTTTCTTCGCTATTACCATAGGGTAGTAACTGTTGTAAATTATCTGAGGCTCACCTGCACAAGTGAATACGATGCCCTTAAGATTGGAGCGCATTTCTTATTTTTTTCTTCAGAAATTTTCATACTAACAGGAAAGTTATGAAGTTTAATGACGCAATTTCGATATGATTTCTAGGAAAAGGGTGTTTGAGCATTTAACACTTTGTGGATGTGAACTTCGAAATGGTGATGAAGAATTAGATCAAGCTGTTCAGTTCCTTCATGATTATGGTAGGTAGTATGTTTTTCTTAGTCCTTTAAAAGTGCCGGTATGTTAAAATATTGAGAAAAACCAATGCGGTGGAGTGTTTTCTCTTTAAACGGCACGCAGGATTGCGATAAAATTAATAAAAGCTTTGGTTTTTTTTTTAGGTATACTACTTCATTACGACGATCCCGCACTAAATGACCTTTATTTTGTTGACCCGCAGTGGTTGTGTGACATGTTAGCTCATGTGGTCACTGTACGGAGTGTCAACCCTTTTATCAAAAACGGTATGTAAATTTCTGAAATTTCTTTCTGAAAAAATCGCTATTTAGGAGCTCAGCAAAAGTTTGATATAGAGCAAAAGATTGCTAGTTTACAAAACACTATTAAAAATATGCTTACCCATGTTGCGTTGCTCCAGACCAAAAATTAGGTATTGAAGTGGAATATAGCTAACGAAGTCGTGAGAAGCTTACAATGCACATCAAAGTTTGTGCTGACTGTTATTCGGACAATTCTCTCTTCTGAATTCACTACTGTAGGTATTGGCCGGCTGACTTTTTTAAAGTTAGTTAGTTACGGTAGTAATGTAATCGTAATATTTACTTGATATTAAGGTGTTTTGAAGATTTCTGATTTGAAGAGTCAAATCTTCAAAGGTGAAAAACGTTTCCCAACTGAAATGGTTATGAAGTATGTTGAACTGATGAGCAAGTTTGAAGTAGCCATCAAAATCTCAGAGAAATTTCTTCTCATACCCTCACTGCTACCAGACAAGCAGAAGGAATGTCCAGTGTTAACAGACCACGAATCAGCTGATTTGAGGAACGCTATGAACGTCAGTGCATATCTTGACATGAGTGTCATTCGGAGACAGTATTTGATGTCGTACGTACCAAGTGGTTTGTGGGCCAGGCTCCTAACAAGGTGTGTGTATCGAAATGTTACCAGTAACAATATTACATTTCTCTGTTTTATTTAAATTAATTGATGATTTGCAGTAAAAAATGATAGAATAAAGATATCGAGATCATCCTACAGGTTATAATTATTGTGTGATTGTTATATTTTCACTGCTTTGTTCTTTAAACATTTTCGAAGGATATATGTACAAAACTTCAAAACCATGGTTTTTTTACTTTCGAGAACTCTAGAGGACGTGAAAAGTTACTCTATGTAACTCAAGTTGCTTAACCATATTGCAGGAATAAAATTTAATCAGAAAGTTGTCCACATTGCAAGTTTTCTATCTTTCTGCTCGAGTGTCTTTTACTGCTTCGTAATTATGCTGGGAAAATTGATTAAAAGCGAAAAGGATATATTTGAGGCCTTGTTGAATTTTTTGAGGAACTTGGGTTAAAAACGCAACCATTGAGTGGTGTGGCTATTTCTATAAATTTAGATAAACTACATTACTTTTATTCAATGCAGGTTAATTGCTGACAACAGAATTTGTAAAATAGTTTCTCAATGTTGTGATATTCAAGGAAATACAAACGCTTCAAGTGAACAAGTTAAAATCGACTCTGAGACTCTGATGCGTGCCGCACCACCAGAATGGGCTTGTTGGAAGACTGGGATTGAATTGTCTTGTTTTGGCGCCAAATTGTTGAGAGTTTGTCAGTTGGAATCTAACGAGCCTTATTATGGCGGAAAAAGTAAGCTATTGGGTTAATCTTGTTTTTAAGAAATCTTTTCGCCGAAAAGAGGGATTTAGATTTGGAAAGTAGCCGACCGCGAATTTGGTATCTTTACAAATTTGTAAAAGCCTACAACTTATGCAACTTGTACAGAACACACGTTGATAACAGCATTTTTTATGTTGAAGTGTATGTATATTTGTATATATGTATATCCTGTCTAAATATTCGTTATAAATAAATAAATAAATAAATAAATTTGCAGAAAGAATGATCGTACTGTATCTTTACAAAATTATGATATCTTCAGACCGCCAAATTTTATTTCTGCCAAAAGAGCGACATGAGTCCATCCGTAATAGTTAATCCACTGACATGTATTTGTGAAAAATTACTTATCATAAAATCCTTATCATATCCTTTATTTCGTAATTTCTTACATTTTCTTTTTATTCATTTTGAACAGATTCATTAGCTGGTGTTTATGTGAAAAGTAGGAACGCCGAGTCCATACGACGAGTCGCCATAGAAATTGTTGCACCATGTTTACAACTAACGATAGAAAAATTCCACCAGTTTCGACCAAGTGAAGATGGTTTGTACTTATTATAAATTCTTATGAGAAGTATTTTCATCTTTATGAATTCCTTCTTGTGTATTTTGTTTCATTTTGCTTTTTCTAAAGTAATTACTACATACATCATTTTCATAGATTTGGTGGGTTTTGCATAGTCTAATTTTCGCGCAGCTAGGTGCACAAATAACTGATATTTTGCACAATCCTAGCCAGTGGGCAAAAGAAGTAAAAACCCTATGTGGAGGAGTGTTTTTCCTTTTTAAACGGCAGACAGGCTGCGTGCCGTTTAAAAAGAAAACACTCCTCCACGTGGGTTTTTCACGATTTTGCTCGCTGGGTGCTTTTCAATGTTTGTGGAAATTAAGTGGATTAAATATACCCGGTAGAGGAAAAGTATAAAATTCTTTCGTTTCTTTCAAAAGGTTCTGAAGGACAAAATCTTGTCGGTTTTCGCGTCGTTGGAATCAATAACTCTTCACCTCAAACAGCTTGCAAGTTGCTTGTCATTACAGTCGAACACATAGACAACCTTTTGTCGGAATGGTATCCCAAGATTGACACCTTTGTTGACCTACAGGGTGTCAAAGCCATCCGCCGCGTGTCCTTTTGTGACCGATGCGTCCGCGAGGCGATCGAGATCAAAGGAGATACAAGTCAAAATTCACATGAAGAAATAAGCGGAAAGGAGGTTGATAGTGATGTCCCGGATCCGGAATTAGCTATTTTTACGGCATACGACGCGCTAGACGACGAGTTGAGTGTCGATGGTGTGAACATCATGTTCCAAGAAAACGGTGATATAGTGAACCACTTTGAGAAGTTTAATACTGGTCAGGGACCGGTCGATTTTGACACGTTTGGTTTGGACGAAGAAGAAAAGGAGTTGATGATACAGCACAGGGAATTAGGGAAAGGACATTTGATCGCCTTCGAGCTTGAAGAAGCATCAAAGTTACTTCGTGAAAATAAAGCATTGCTTTGTCCATTTCACTTGCAACTGGACCCTAAAAATGTCTTTCCGGATTTGGTAAGGGCTTTCAGTATGTCTTCATCTTTTAACGTTAAAATAATGGAAATTGAGTTCTGTAACAACGGGCCTTGTCAAGTTTATTGTCAATATGAAGAGTTTTAATAACTTTTAAGATAAATGACGTGTTTTGATGCAAACGAAACTCAAATACATAAAGCATTTTGATTTTCCAGTGTTTCCTTGATATGGACGCTCAACATATTATCCACTCGGATCAAATCAAACAAGGAAAGTTGCTAGGCAGTGGTGCCTATGGTGACGTGTTTCATGCAGATCTCTCACTTTCCAATAAAGAGCAGAAGACAACTGTCATTCCAGCAGCTATGAAGATTCCAATGAATTCAGAGAAAGATAAGAAACGAAAAATTATGGCAACAATGTTTTCGTACGATACTTACAGGTAAATTCATATCTATGCTTCCTAATATAACGATTCCTATAACGTGACGGTCTATGGGAAAAGGGGTCACAAAGCCAACCATAATTTACTTGTTTACCTCTCAAAATCATAAAAAAACGTTTGTGGAGGAGTGCAATTTGCGTGTCGCTTAAATAAAAATGACCTCCTCCGTAGACGTTTTTTAGTAATTTTGCCAGCGAGTGGAGTATGATCGCGGTAAAAATGTCCAAGCTTCCTTTTCCCATAGACAAATAAACATTGCAGTTTTTTAACCATTATTGAATGTTTCTTGTACCAGGCTAGATTTGCTTGCTACCAGGCTAAGCTCTGATCTGACTCGGCCATTTTTTAATACACAGAAACTGCTCTTAACCCTTTAAGTGCCGGTATGTTAAAATAATGGAAAAAACGGTCATCGGCACTAAAAGGGTTAATGGGACTCACGATCTTCTCTGAATTTTTTCCTGTTTTCAGAGACTGATTTGCTTGCTAGCCAAGGGTCAATTTGCGCAAAGATTTCACGGGGATAGTACATCTCCCACCTCATTTGCCAAAACTCTAGAAGACAGAATGTCGAAAGAGTTAATCAAAATAACTGAACTGAAGTTGCTGGAACATATTTGTTGGAATAACGGTTTATTTGGAAAGATATGCACATTGCAAATTTGATTAGTGGATTAGACCGTACACTTATGGAAATGAAGCGGCGAAAATGGTTCGGGAGGCCCGGGTTCAATCCAAGGTCGAGTCATACCAAACATTCGAAAATATAACTTAATTCCTCCCTGCGGAAGAAATTTAAGGTGTGGATCAAGGGTAAAACGAGTAATCTAGGGAAAGAAAAAGCGCCCTCTTCTGTATAGTAGCTAACGAACAGGGGGCCTATACTTCGGTCGACTATAAAACAAACTTATACTTAATATTTTTTATTTGCAGAAACGTTCGCCAAGAGTTGGCTATCTTGGGAAGCATCAACCATGTCAATATTATCCGGTTTTATGGTGTTTCTATCACTCCTTTCGCCATGCTGTTGGAATTAGCACCTTTAGGAGCTCTCGACAACAGATACAAAGATTACTGGAGACTGGGAAAGAAAATTAACCCTTACGTCATTCAAAAATCTTTACAACAGGTATGTTGAGTTGCTTTCACACGTTATCTGAAAGAACCAGTAAATTACTACTGCTATTTTTATTCAGATTATTGACCCAGGATATATAGCCTCTTAAGATCTTTTGAGAACACAATGAGGATCCTGCCTTCGTAGAAACATCTACAGGTAACCTTATATAACTAGCGGTGCAGTTATTTTACCACTGAAGGCACAGGCCATAAAATATTGTTTACTCATCGCTTTAACAGCTGCGCCAACTGAGCACTTTTTCCAACCTGAAGCTGGCTGTATTTTTATTTTCCAAGCCATTCTTTAGCCTGATTTTTAATCGTTTTGTTCTTATAAAGATATTCCCTCTTCTTTGCATGCTCAAGCAATCCCGTTTTTATTTTCGCCCACTCTTTTTCTAAAGTATGTAATCTATTTGGATTGAAACCGTTTATAATTGTGATCGAATATTTTTGCAGATCTCTTCAGCGTTGAAGTACCTGCACCGTCATCACATCATTTACCGTGATTTGAAAGCGGAAAACGTTCTCGTATTAGCTTTTCCTAGCCCAAATGTCGTTGATCCGGTACATCATCAAGTCTTGTTAAAGTTGACGGATTACGGAATCAGCCGTTCTGTATCACTTGGTGGTATCAAAGGATTCTTGGGAACTCCCGGTTTCATGGCTCCGGAAATATTGCGGTACACTGGTAAAGAAAGCTATACGGACAAGGTAATGTTTTTCTATGCGAATTCGAAAATAGATTTTGGTTTTAAATAATGGACCGGTAAAAAATAAAAATAGTCACAGTAGTTCAAATTCTTTCTGATTTCCTTTTTGAACAAAATGTCAATACAGTATACTTTGACTTGACTTCCATTAATTTGAAATACGGACTATTGGCCATCCGTCATTAAACTCAAGTACGCATACTGCTCCTTTTGTGCATAGGTCACGGAACTCCCAGATGTTTACAGCCTGCTAAAAAAAGTTATCTGAGGGATGCCTTGCACATAGAGAAAGGTCCTTTTCCGCATTATTCGAGTTTTCTAATGAAAAGCTTGTTACAAGTGTTTGATTAAGTAAGCAAAATATTGTCTCGATTTGTCTTATAACAAGCGTTTCTATAGAAAACTCGAATAATGGGGAATAGGACTTTTCTTCTCCTCCTTGTACGGAATGCTCCTATTTCAGTTGGTCAGTTGAACTGAAATTTGAAAAAAACTAAATATCGATAATTATTTACTTGTTTTCAGGTTGATTGTTTTTCGTTTGGATCATTGATGTATGAGCTCATTGCTCTCCAACATCCATATAGTGACGTTGCAAACGATAAAGCAAGATTAGCTCAACTGTATATGCAAAATGGGAAAAGGCCTAGATTGACGTCACGGGTGAGTCTTCGTGATTTTTCAGCGCGGTAAGGATGCCACCTTGTAATGAATATAGGCTGTAGGAGTTTTCAATCTACGGGCTGTCCAGATAGCTCACTTCACATAAAGTTAGCAGAATTAAGTAACAAAAGATCGACTACTTTGATAACGGGGAAAAGACAAGAAGAATCTTTATTGTTTAGTGAACAAGACCAAGTACAAGTTAGCTCCTCTCAAAACACATAATTCCTTTCATACGTATGTACATCGTTAAAGTCTGCCTCAAAATGATTGGCAATAATTCTAGCTTCTGTATGGAAACCAGACTACAAAAAATCTATTGGTAGTCTGAAGTGTTTTAATAATCCTGGTTTCTACAAACCAAAATGAATGACAATCTTTTTGAGACAGAATTTCGGTGGAAATTAGCTTGGAACAAAATTTATAAATCTTTCTAAATTTCGTAAATCTTTTTTGTTACGTTTCCAGGAGAAGCGGTCGCCAGTACTTTTACTTTCTCTACTATACCGTTGCTGGGCTCAACATCCTGAAGACCGACCAAGTGCAGCAGAAATCAACGGTCTCACCTCTTTGGAAGAATTTCCCAAGCTTTCCGACACATTAGGTAAATCAATATCAGTTTTTTCTTATTCCGGATCATAAATATTTCGGACACGGGTTGTTCACGTTCATATCTGCATTTCTTATATGGATTGGTAGACTAGCGTGCTAGTCCGTTTTTTGCAGTTTTTTGTAAGTTGAAAACTAGTCTAGCACGGCATTTTCCTGACTTTTTTTCCCGTAAGGGTCTCTCCTCCGCTGTTATTTTCATTTGCGCGTCTATTCTCGTGTTACGAAAAAAATTTGAACCCGATTGAAAAAAATATAGACTAGAAATCTAGTCTAATGGATTGGCCGAAGTCGTTAAAGGTATTTGAATTTTGAAAGATAACTTTGCAATGGTTCTCCGTACCGAGTAGAGGCTTGAAACCTTTAATTGGGTAGACTAATTCTTCCCAGTCGCTAAAAAGATAACGGTTATTCAAACATTTTTCAAACTTTAAATCTAAATTTCTGGACACTGGAAAATTTGGTGTGAAAAGGTCTCCTTTACGTTCTTTGAGAGAATTTATATGTTAGATTGGGTGATTTTGGACGGTTCAGGATTTATTGGCTTACAAAGGCATAGAGGTGTTTTTGCCAGCTTTGACGTGTACGTGCTAAGTTATAGCAACTATATGATAAATAATTCTTGTAAATTAATATAAGCTAACAAAAATCTATTAAAGTAAACAACAATATTTCTTTCTTATTATATAGGACTTGGCGAGGATTTCAATTTACAGTGTGTTGCGACAGCCAATCAAAGTCGTATCGATTGTAGTGTTGTGGACAGTCGTATTGTTGTTGGTTCCCACTTGTGGTTTTGTGGATATAAAGGTTTCGGTGCATCAGTATCTGCTCGTAAAGAAGGCTTTATATCTGTCTTCTCCTATCACAATGGGAAATATACACACGCTAATGTAAGTACTATGAATTGTCCGTTCGTTTCTTAATGATGTGATTTCGGAGATGTCTTTCGTTGACAGTACCTTTCCCTTCAAAAACTTTACGTAGAATATTTTATCGGAGGAAGGACAGATGTGGTGTGGTGTGGTGTGGTGTGGTGTGGTGT
>JAUBWS010111853.1:0-10018 GCA_032270445.1 Darlingtonia californica
GACCAGAAAATGTTGTTTGTTGTGGCTGTTCAAAGTGACCCCACCGAATTCAAAGTCGCCCCCATCTACGGTATATCCTTATGATCCTAAAATCAAAAATCTGACATTTTGGTCAACTTCACGAATCAAATTTGTTAGGATTTTTACATATAGGCCTATTACAGCCGGTCGGTCCGGATGACAACGCAAACGTAAGTTATTTGTGACCGCCACCCAAGGAAATAGATAGATTTCATGTGACGTTGCATGTTTTTGTAGGCCTTGCTTACCTTTATTATTTAACAAGCTCATTTAAAATGTTGAGTCATATTGCCCCTACTTTTTTGCCTACTTTCTTTTCATATTGTCTTGAATGTTGATCATTTTTTTTGCTTCCATGAATGATGAAGGAAACTTTCAAAGACAAACAACAGAACAAGGCACATCAAAACATGCTGAGATCTATCTTTACTGAACTGAGAAGATTTCTCCAATCTATTTTGTAGAAAAAAGATTTAAACATGTCCCCTCCCATCCCTCAAACTCAAAATTTTTTATCTAGCTAGCTAAATGTTTTCAAACTCATCTAACAACGATGACATCATCATTTTGAGTTCATTTTGCTTACGCTTCATCTGCCCTGCCCCTGTTTCATGTGAAAAACACCATCTTTCTGAAGACAGTATAGATGATATGATATCCAAATGGTATGGTATCCTGATCCAAAAAGTAAATTTCAGTGCAAATGTTGTTTGTTGTTCTTGTTCCACTCTCCGGAACCAAGTCGGAAAACTTGGCATTTGCAAAATCGGAATTGTATCCAACTAGGCTGTGATCTTTCAAGAAGTGACCCCAATTGTCTTGAAAAATTGCAGAGTAATCAGCGGCTAGTGATGTCCCAGTTACAATTATCGGGGAAAAATCGGGGCAAAATTTGTAGCCTGCCCGCGGCTAACTGCGTACTCTGCTGCCGCTGACCGGACAAAAATATTGTCGGACGTTTTCAGGTCAGCGGAGCAACCCCTTACTTCTCTAAAGGTGGCTACTTTACAATATAAACAATGGAATTGGGAAATTCCCATTTTGTTGTTGCTTTTTTTGCTTGCTTATAGTGGTAGACCCCTTTTAAAACAGAAATTAACTTTTATTTTAGGTATTTGTGACAAAAGTCGAAGGACTTCCCCTCACTCAAAATGATCAACATTCCTGCTTCATGAATAAATAATGAGTTTTCAATTTGTCAATTTTTACCAAAAAACGAACTTAGAGAAGGCAAAAATACAGGCCCTGGGAAGAATTTATCCAATTTTTTTTTGTTTCTACTTCCAACACAGCGTCCAGTGAGCTCTAGGGACTGTACTTCCAAAAATTGGCGCCGAGCACTTGAATTTTCATTTTTGCGTCAGCAAACCTTAAAATCATGAAAATCGCCAGCTCTTTAATTATCCATGTGCCTGTAGAAGGTTTCACAATGCTTGAATTCAGTAGATATTTAACAGGGCCGTGGCGAGACATTTTTCCAGGGGGAAACGCGACCAACAACATACATAAAAATTTTTGAACTTTGATCCCTCTAGATTGGCTAAAAACGACGACAAATTAGTGTTGATAAAACTCAAATTTCTAACACGAAATCTAAGTTTTGAGCACGGTCTACGTCGACCCCTAAAAATTTGTCGAACGCTAGGTGATTAATCCTCAGTTTTGGAAAATAACTGAGGACTGCGTGAGATCCGAACTCACGACTTATGCGCTACTGGCGCAACTGCTCTACCACTGAGTAAGAGTGTAAATCATTATGATGCTGTTTGACACACGAGTCCTCGAGCTGAGGGTGATCATGATGATGATTATAACGCTATGTCCTCGATTGTCCCGTGTACCTTCAAATGGTACCAAATTGTGAGTATCTTGCCTCTTGATTCAATGACTACTGGAGTGATTGAGTCCAAATACTCGACACTTTACCCACATGGACTGTATAGCTCAGAGGTAGGGCAGCTGCACTAAGTCGCGAGTTCGAATCTCACTTCAGTTCTAAGTTATCCGAAGCTGAGGGTTGATCACCTAGCGTTAGGCACTCTTACAGTGTTAATGATGATGTTTGACATAAGTCCTCTGAGGATCATGCGACCTTGAGTCTAAGACAAATCGGATTAGCCGGCCAAACCGGCTGGATGCACAGCGTTGAAAACGCCTGAATACGGGTCCCGTATACGGACTAATTTCTTCCATATATGGAAGATATTATTCGTAATATACGAGAGCGTATTCGGTAGAATTTCACGCTGTGACATTTTATCCTAGTATGTTAGTTCGTCATAAAAATAACCGATAGATACGTAGATAGATAGACTGCCTAAATCAATATCTTTCGCTTTATGAAATCTAATAAAAGTAGTGCTCTAAATTTATATGGCATCTGTTAGTCTAACTCGTTTACGTCTATCTGACTCGAATTAAATTTCAAAGCCAATAAGATTGTCTAAGTTGACTTAAAGTGTCTAACTTTACTTATGCTTCTAAGTCGATTTTAAGTGTTTAAGAGCCACTTTCGGGGGTCGCGAGAGATCATTATCTTAAAGTTTTTGGGGAATGGATTTTTTTGAACCTTTTAAGCCATTGCAGGCATGCCGATTCCAAACATCTTGGCCCCATAAGCTAGCCCAAGTTAGTCAAAAACCATGAAACGCAACTAGGTATTGATAGCAAAACTTTAAAAGTTGGGAAAGTTATACTTATAAAGACAGAAAATTTTGTAAGGTTTTCAAAAATATTTACATTGTTTAACAAGAAAATTAAAAAAAAGAAAACTGTTTAATTACCTATCACTTATCGGGTTGAATTTTAACTACCGTTGTTATTACGTAACAATTCAACGATCAAAACAATTCTTTTGCTGCGATTTCCCACTATTCACATTTTTATGTAAAAACTTTTTAGCAGTTTATAAAATAAATCTCAACAATGAACTTATAAGTGAAGCCCTTTTTATTAGCTTTCAAAAGCGATGTGATTTTTATGAAAAATGAAGAAGTAGAACAAGAGTTATAAAGGAAAATGTGTTTTAGAAATCTAGTTATTTTCTTAAAGATCAATTAAAAAGTAACACAAAAGAAATGACTTTTGGACACATTAAACAATAAGCGCGAAGTCTTTAAAACTTGAAGTAATTGATCGTTAATAATTCAATGAGATAGACCTTTTCATAAATTACGTGATGACAACACTTGCCTCATTTTTAAGTAATTTTTGATGACCGATAATTAAAGAATGATAGAATCAGAAATATAAAAACAATGCATTAGGACCTTTGAGATTTGATCACCATGACAATTTAAAGTGAGAACGAGACAAGCGTTGTTATTGCGTAATTTATAAAAAGGCCTATTGAAAGTGCTTGAAAGCTAATCAAAACGCTATACGGTGATACAAAATTTGTAAGGATATAATGGAAAGTTACTTTAAAAAATTGCAATAATTTGCCATATTTTTGAAACACGTTGTATTATATGCACTGACGATGATTTTTTTTAACGGAAAAGCGCCTCTGCTATTTGTAGTTTTTCAAAAAAAAATTCTATTTTTTAGTTTTATGAACTGAAGTTTAGCCCAGAGCGTCGAGCACGTTACTATGTTTAAATAAAAATTTCAATGAAGACTTCAATAGAGACTCTATTGGATTTCGTATACCTTTATACCCCTGGAGTAAATCTTTTCTAAAAACCCAATTTGATAGGGTGTCTTAGAAAGGCTACAAATTTGTTTCAATTCTATTTTAATTCATGTTCCTCCCTTTCAAGGCCAGAGCAAAGGGCTAAGAAGGCGTTTACTTTTTTAACCCTTTCTAGGTCTAAATCCTTGCACTTACAAATCCCTCACCATCCGCAAACATGAACACGAAATTCTAATATACATCACGAAAACTAATTGGGTCCGTCGCGGACATGACCTCCATTCGAATCGTACTCTGTAAAAGATCCTCCGCTTCGCTTTTCCTGACACGCTTCGCTGTAAACATCAGGGTGAAAAGGAGGCTCTGTCAACTTTCGCTCAATCCTTTGATCTAGTTAGCTGCCGATTTTTGACCTATTTAGTTTCACGATTAGAATCAAAAATCAATTGATATATCTGTAAAACCTGTAGAAAACAATGCATTTGCGAATAAAAAACAATAAATTGAGGTAGTCAGTTCGCAATTATGTTTGTTTTCATTTTTATAGCGTGCTGCTTATTTCCGATTCTGCATTTTAATTAGTCGATTTGCTAGATCCCAGGAAAAATGAAAATTTTGTTTCATGATATGGTAGAAAACGAAATTGAGAGATCTTGACACGCTTCGCTGTAAACGTCAGGGCGAAAAGAGAAGCAAAGGATTGTTTACAGAGTATTCGAACCGAGAACCTTGCGATTGCGAAACTAGCGCTCACCACTCGGCCGTTCATAAATACCTTTGACATTTGACATTACTGATGGCATGTTTCTAATTGGATAAATTCAGCAACTTGGTGAAAGTTTATGATCAAGAATGTAAGTAAAATGTTTGTAAAGTACTCTCAGCTCCCGAATAAAAGGGTAAGGACGCTTTGTCATTTTTTGGATTTTTTGAATTTCCCCAAATCATCCTTGCCTTATTTTATCCCTCCCCCCGTTTAATATGTCGGTCGTTGCCATCTTTGAGACAATAGCTTTCTTGTTCAATTTATCAGGAATGATATCTTACAAAATAATTTCCTTTATATAATGGTGTTCTATTGTAGAAGTTAGTAAAATACTAAGAAAAAACTCGACCCTACGCTGATATTGATACCAAGTTTTCAGCATGTTGTATATTAACAAATCAAGACAGATTTAAACCAGTCTTGGCAGAAATGATTTACCCAAAAGATGATTTCCAGCAGGTATTTCCCTTGCTTTATATGTTTCAAAATATGTTTTGATTTTAGAGTAAAGTTGACATTGCAGTTTTCCAGGTTGAAATAAAGAATCGCATTATGAAACCACAAAATCATGTGAATAACCGAGTGTACAAATTGTATTAACTGACCTTCATATTGTGAAAGTTACGTCAGGTTTTATGTGAAATATACTGTTTGAAAAAGCATCGGAAACATATCCTACGTGTTTGGCAAGCATTCATTAAGGATTTTCGATCTTTATATCCTGTGCAGATTTTTGTGTCCCTTCGTATCATATTAATGATGTTGCCCTATTTGACCGATAAATAAATGAATTATGTTTCTTACAAATGATCGACATTGACGCCAGCTATGAGGAGGGGTAAAAAATCATTTTTGTGTAATCAGTAGAATACAAAATGACCTTTTCAATGATCTCAAAGATCTTAATCTCATGTAAGCCAGCCAGCCTAGATACACCACTAATTAAGCACCAAGCACTAACAGCAATAGCGATTCATCAAACGTTCATCAAGACAATATTCAAACAAATTTTTTGATTTTCTCTTTAAAGTATTTCATAATTTTTTGATTCCGGCAGAGGTAAATCAAGGCATTGAAGCCGCTATTAGAGACACCCAAAACACCTGCCAAAGCTGCATATTCCATATTCTTTTGACTTTCCACCCAGTTTTCACTTCCTTTCATTAATACTATCAATCCAAGATAGAGAATATAACAGCTGAACGGTATATTGAGGATAAGATAGAAGACATTGATCATTAGTAAAGTGTTGACTGCATGGATTTTGTTGGAGTGCGACGCACTGTTTTCATCTTCAATTTGAGCCATGTTTTCCGCTGCGATTTGTTGAAACTGTTGTTGTCCACCTTCATTGGTTGGTCTATTGGAAAACTCCTTATTCGAAGCTGTTGAGGACGACGAGTTTCCTGTTACTGATTCTTCGAAACATATCTTCGTTTTGTTTTTATTAATTTTTCCAATTCGATTGTTATCACGTTTGACCGTTTTTAGTAGACAATAAGATAGATAATTGAATGTTATTGTTATAAATACTATGGTTATAGCAATAGATCCAGCTGAAATCAGCAATTGACTGCACATCTGAAGACTCATTGACTGAAGCATCACTGGCACTCCAAACATTGCCGATAGAACTATGATGACGATAGTTAAAATCCCAATTGTTACTACCAATCTTCCTTTGTTTACATGATAGAATGGTTTCCAAATTGATAAGAAACGAAGAAAAGAAATCAACAAAAATAATTTTAAAGACATTGCTCTTGTAAAAAACTCCAGAGTCATCTCGACACTAATAAACCAACATGTCATGCCTTTAGTCTGAGGGAAATACGAATCGAATGGAATCGTTATAGCGCCCAAAATATCGATAAATGATAGATACAAGAAAAGTTTGTTAGCCATTGTTAACGGTTTGCATGTCTTGAGAAGCCCGTAAATCAACAATGAATTTGTTAGTAGAACGAAAATGCAAACTACTAAGGAGAAGTAAAAAGTTGATTTGCGAAAAATGCTTTCCTTAAAGAAATGTTTGATCGAGTCAAATGCAACCAAGTCAGCAAAACAATGCAATCTGGTCAATTTGTGATTTGTTAAATTTTCCATCATAATATTTAGTACTTTTGTTAAGTTCTTTCTTTTTGGTTTTCTTCTTTTTTAAAGTTTACGTTCAAAGTTTTTTTCCAGAGAACTCACTTTTTGTTTCGTAACTTTTTCTCGAAACTAGTCACTTTTATAAAATTGCTTCAAATCAAAATTCATAGAAAGCCTCTATTACTGTTGTCTTTGTTTTACTTCTAGATTTGGAATATTTTTCTAAAGGTTTCTGTTCGTTGTTTGTCTTATAATTCCCCTTTTACATATTTTTGTTTTGGCAAAGATGATTTATTTTTTTTATTTTCAAAATTTTCTTTATTATAAAGTTGACATAAGTGAAAAGTAAAGCTCAGATAGAATGGAGAGACCAAACCCTTCCTTCTTGATTTTTACTTTATTATAATGAAATGGCTCAAATGTTTTTAATCATATATGAACCATTTCTGTATTCACTGATAATAAAGATTTCAAGGACCACATTGACTTTTTGCTGATTGAGATTTTTTTTTCGACTTTAGAAGACGTCTGTTAATACATTGAAGCCGTTGTAAGAGACTTCAGGGACCTGATATTACTCGCCAAATCTCTATATTCCATTATGTTCTATGACCTTCTAATCTAATTTTTATTAGACTAGTTAACTAGTCTTTTATTTCATAAGCCACTATATGTAACGGTGTAAGTTAAAAAGGCACAGCGAGGAAGAATGTCCGTGCGGCAATTGTATCCAATTTACCCGTTTCGGATTATATTTCCCGTTTTCTCGGCTCTTTTGGAAAAGAGACTGGCTAGCGAGTCTAATTTCTATTTGCCTTAACCTTTTCTGAAAGTCTCTAATTAAAAGAGTATAGCTGACCTGTAGACTAAATGAAATAGGAAACTCTAATCACAGAAAGACTGTTGTTGATCTTAACTGGGTTTGACATACCCATTTTAATCTCGGTGAGCAAATTGTGCTTTCTTATTGCATTGGTGCAGTAGAAAAATGTGCTTGATGAATTTTAAAATTTTATCTAAGAACTTTTGAAAATGTTCATTCATTCGTTTATCATAAAAAAGTACTGAAAATGAACATCAACTTTGACTTTATAACGCGTGTAAAACTGTTAGTTTCCTAGAGGTTTTGAGCTTTGAGCACTCATTGATTATTCATGACATCAAAATTTCACTTAATTTCTTAAGCATTCATTCCTTTTAACATGCCTAACCAAGAAAATTTGTTTAAAAGTCAATTTAGAAAAAATTAGCTTTTTGTTCTGCTTAAAGGTCAGTAAAACTTTGTAAAACGAGTTTCAAAAATAGCTTCATTGCAGGAATTAGTTAGTAGAAATATTATGATACATTAAGTGATAATTTCAATAAATGAAAATCTATTTCAATAAATTGAAAAACTTAGGGGCTGAATCGACTACCAACTCAAAGGCATATCATATTCATTCATCATATCAGGCAAAGTCATTTTGGAAATTGAAAAGACCATTTTTAAAGCGGAAGTGCAAGTAATGACATTTAAAGACTTTTCTAGTGTATAACAAAAGTACAAGAGGCCCCTAGAAGAATTTTATGGTGGGGGCCCTTTTAGTGGGTTTAACTTAAAAACTGCGTAAACAAAAGCTGCAAAGTAAGAAATTTGAAGCACTATTTTAAACCGAATCGAGAGGAAAATTCATCAAAATCATATTCATCATATAATAAAACATTATACAAAACATTGATTTTTTATCGTTATAAAATGAAAATATATAAATATATTTCCTTGCTGAGTAACACTAACGGTAGAAATATTTCATCTGCAATTTTTCTAATGTGAAAATTATGAAGTCTGTCTAAGTGTTGGGGGGGGGGGGGATCCCTTGAGAAAAGTAAATGCTGAAGGCCCTTAGAAACCACACTCCGTCACTACCGTCTGTTACGCGCCTGACTCTGCATCTTACCCCGAATGCGATACTGATAATATAATTACTTCCTGCATTTTCTTCTTGTACGAATATGGTGAAGATGTATGTTGCAATATTGATAGTCAATTAATGGCATACCGTTTATTTTTGTTGATATACATTTTTCTCTCTCTCTATTCGGTAATACTAAATGTAATAGTTAATTAGCGACAGCGGGCTTTATGTATATATGTGTGTTACTGATTGTGTGGTGTAGACATCAACTGCATGTCTACTGGAATAACCATCGCCGACGTGGTGTTTGTTATCGCTGATTTTTCATATATTTGGCGTCTACTGGTGTTACATCTATTGTACTTTATTATTATTATATAGGAAATACAATTTACAGGCTATAAATAGAGCCTCTACGAATCGATCTTTTTAATACAATAAAGCGCACAACGTGAATCCCCCTGACACTCCATTTAAATGTCTTGTCTTCTTTTTTATTGTACAGCTCTCACTCTCTTCTTATATCGAAGCTTGCTCGTAATTTGCTCAAACTTTTTAACACTTGGATTTTTACTTCCTCCTTTTTCAACAGATATTCAATGGTCTAAATTTTCTATTTTCTTCTCCTTCTTCTGTCAACTGTCAGGGGCGGATACAGACTCTTCAAACCACCATGTGAAAATACCGAACTTTTCCGATTTTCTGATTAAATTTCCCCGACTCTTCCCGAAATGTCTTCAAAATTTTCCCGATTTTGGTAATTTTAGACTACTTAACTGTGTGAAATCACAACTTTCACATAGTCTCTATCCGCCCCTGAATTGTTGCAACGTTGTGTTGTTAATGACTCCAGCATATATAACAAAACAAGTATAGGGGACATAGAGAATGCAATAAAAAATGTTGATCATAAGAAGAGTTTTTACAGCATATATCTTAATCGAATATGAAGTACTATTCGGATCTTCAGTTTGAGCCTCTTGTACTATTCTCTTTTGCTTTTATTGTCTCACCTGGTGTTGTCTTTCATTATGATGATGTTGGATATTGTTCTGCAAGTTCTTGGTAAGATTTATTGATTTTACACACAGTAATTTTATCTAGTCGGATTTCATTGCTTTCTCTTAAATTTAAATTCATGAGGTTGCTGTTCGAAGTATATAAAGACTACAGATAATTGAGATCTTATGTCTCGATTTAATCTTCAAACAACTTTTTGATTTTGTCTTTGAAGAATTTCATGATTTTCCGATTTCGGCAGAAAAAAATCAAAGCATTGAAACCACTATTTGAGAAGCCGATAACAGTCACCAACGCTCCGTATTCCATAATCTCTTGAGTTTCCAACCAGCCTTCATTTCCTCTAACCAAAATTACGATTCCAGCATATATAACAGAGCAAGTATGGGGGACATAGAGAATACAATAAAAAATGTTGATCATAAGAAGAGTTTTTACAGCATACATCTTATTCGAATATGAAGTACTATTCGGATCTTCAGTTGGAGTCTCTTGTACTATTCTCTTTTGCTTTTGTTGTCTCACCTGGTGTTGTCTTTCATTCTGATGATGTTTGTCAGCCGAAAAATATTGATTCGGTGTGATGGA
>JAUBWS010111864.1:0-10018 GCA_032270445.1 Darlingtonia californica
AGTAAGCATTTTCTGAATATGATGGATCCTGTTAATCATATATTTGTTTTAAGATCATTGTTAGACTCCCACAATAATGGACCAAAATCTTTAATCACGTGAGTTTCAATGATGACGACCTATAACAATGACGCAATGAATTAATTTTTTGAAAATATTTTATATGTTTCAATATGAATTATCATTTCTGACATTAATGTGTCGAATTAATTGAGAAAATATTGACCAAAACCTATAATCACGCGAGTTTTTAGACAACGACCTATAATCACGACAGGCTTATAATGACGTCATGAATTGATCTTTTTTAAAAATGTTATATTTTCAATTTAAAATACCATTTCTGACATTAATGTATCGAATTAATTGAGAAAATATCGACCAAAACCTATCACGTGAGTTTTTAGACAACGACCTATAATCACGACAGGCTTATAATGACGTCATGAATTGATTTTTTTTTTAAATGTTATAATTTTCAATTTAAAATACCATTTCTGACATTAATGTATCAAATTAATTGAGAAAATATCAACCAAAACCTATAATCACGCGAGTTTTTAGACTACAACCTATAATCACGATAGGCTTATAATGACGTCATGAATTGATTTTTTTGAAAAAAAAAAAAAAAAAAAAATTATATATGTAAATAAAGATATAAGTAAGTAGGGATTTAAAATACTTTATTTCAAAATCTAAAATTTAAATAAAAATATAAAAATATAAAAATATCTATTCAAATAAACAAATAAAAATGGCTCTTTTTATTATCTATTGTGTTTTTATTTCTAATAATACCCGATAATAGGATGAATTACTAACCCCCTGAAATGATCATCTATTAAAAAACATCTGTTACGTACTTGCTTATTTGAACCGAACTGTACTCAGTAATCACCCAGACGACGTTTTATCACGCGACCTATAATCACGCCAGCGCTGTAACCATAACATGAATCTAGATGCCCAACAGTTTAAACAATTTTTGTATTACAGCCGGTTTTCAGCAGGCGGTTGGATAAAAAAAACCACCTCGTCATGGGCGTCTTATGCACGGGACACGATAAGGCCCGCCAATTTGAATCGTGAATTTAAAGAAGAAAATGATGAAGAAGAACATTTTATTTAGGCAAAACTCATCAACTTTTCATGCTTGTTTACATGGCTGAGTTCAAGCCTGGGTGGGAATATAAAAAAATATAAATATAAAATGTCTGGTTCTCATATCATAGGAACATAAGTTTGAATGTGTATATATATGTAATGTAAACAAACTACACGAGGGAAAAGGAAGAAGTTACTTTTTAAATGTTATATATATATTGTCTTTTACGTTACTAGAACGGAAACCGGTCCTTTACTTTTCTCTTTATATCTAACTCTACGCTGAGGAGAAAAAGAAGGACCGGTAAAAGCAAATGATTCTGCGCTCAAGATTTGGATCGCAGCATTTGATTGTCTAGAATCTTTACTTCCCATTGGTCTATTTTGAATTTGAATCTTTGTCAAAAAAACGGTTGTATATACCTTTGAACGCTTTAAACTGTATATATTGGCTTTATGGAGAAATAATAAAAGGTTATTTATTCATGTCATAATATAGAGCCGAAGTAGGGTTGGTTTGTTTACTTTGCATTTAGATCAGTACAATAAAAGTAAAAATAAATCAAGAATAGAAATTTTTTATTGTTTTGCACATGTGAGCAGTTTCTATTTTTTTTTACCAAGCTTTCTTTTTCTTTTTCGTTGACTGTAAATGTTAGATTGAAAATGTCGATTTTGGGAAAAGTAAAAATGTAAGAGCTTGGTGAGCTTGGTTTATATTTATTATATTTAAAAGTACATCAACTCTCAAAAGTGTATTTTAATGTAATCACTTTCTATTTTGATGTTGTTTTAATTGTGCTTTTTTTTTGTTCTTTATTCTTTTAAATTAGTTTAAACAAATTGAATGAATCATTTAATTTCATCACTTCGATAAGGGGGACCACCCTACGCTTGCAATAAAGATAAGGAGTGCTCAAGTAGTTCATACTATTTTTTTTCATGCGTTTGTTAAAATCTCTATATATTTTTCAAAAAAAATCAATCTTTAAAAAAAGATCCCTTAATCCTTAATTCTATTAATTAAACTTCAATCCAGTGGTCCCTATGAGGCATTTAGGTTGTCAGAATAGCCGTACTGCTGCCTGATTCACTTGGAGGTGTCAAATACACTATCAGGAAAAACCTCCCAGTTAAGGACCAGGGTGTGTTCAGGCTTTAGCTAATCTTTATCCTCATTATTCAGGACCCCTTTATGATTATTTTTTTTTTCGTCCATTTCTTTTGGTGTGGAGTGCACTCCCACCACCCCATTGGAGAGTAAGGTTCTCCAGTACATCCCTTTGTCGTAGTGGTTATCGACTTTTATCTACCCAAGTATCTCAAAAATCTCAAAATCTAATTTCTATATTTTATAATACATACTAACTGTAATACAAACTCATATTTAACATACAAAACAAATATTTTCTTGTGTTTATATATTATATCAATTTTGTAAATAACTTCAGGTTCACACAGGATCCTACCCTTACTAAAATTCAAAAACTCCACAAAATCATTTCGATTTTTTTCATATTTTATGAAATTCAGAATTAAACAAAATCTGTTGTTTTTGTTTGTTTCCGTTTTCGTTTTTTCCTAGGCAAGGTAGTCTCTTGTAACACATATTTCACTTTAAACCAAAATGATATACCATTTCCAGTCTTTCCTGGCCTCTGTGTAGTTTATTTTTTGTAAAAAACATACTGAGAATAGGTTAAGAAAAATATATACATGTTTAAAAAAAAAAAAAAAAATGAATAAATGAATAAAACAATTAATTAATTAATTTAGCAAGTCGGAGAAAAATTGAGAGCCCATCAAAATTCGCTGACCCAGGTTTATGTAAGATTCTTTACTATAGTTATCGAGTCCTATTTAATTAATGTTATATAAAAATCTTTCTTACGTTGCAGTCAGAGTTATATTGTGTTTACATTTAACGCAATCCATTCGGAAAATTAATGCGTTTTCCAAATGATGGGAAAGGTATATTGTTTTACAGATCAGTGTATTGTTGATTTTTTGGTGTTCAAAATTGAAAAAGATGTATGCATTCATGGTAGCATGATAAAAGCGAAATGTATTATTTAAACTGAGTGCAAGTTCTTTTGTAGATCTTGAGATTTCATACGACGTTAATTTTTGAGGAGAAGGTGTCAAAAGATTCGAGATTATTTTGTTCACAAACAATGAAAAAACAAATAAAAAAATATCAGATGAACTAAGAGGAACAATGTTCCTCTTGTTATCTTTCCGTTTAAAGCCAAAGAATTTACATGTTTGAGTTTGCAAATCCATCTTTCAGCTGATATAACAAGCCTGTTTTACAAACAAAATAAAACGATATGCTATGCAATGCTAAGTGTTGCTAATTATATTAAATTACTTTTAACAAAAGATCAAAACTCTGATCTAGCAAAAAATTTTCTATGTTACCGAGCAACTCATTTTCATTGTCCATGTCATAAATGTTTTTGCTTAGCATCTCTAGTGTAAATCCACGCAGTAAAGTGTGTCTTGAAAAAAGCGGCCCCAAGATTCAAAAGACCATAACTTTTTAAGTATTTGTTTGTTTCATGCGATTTTTGCATCATAAGAGAGGATTGTTTTTGTTCTATCCATTCATCTATTTGTTTGTTAGGAAGAAATATACGGGCGTATTCGTATAATGCCCCGTCCTCAAAATTTATTGTAGCTCTATAGCTATAGCAAGCTTTTAACTTGAAACTTTCTGACTTTTCAGATAATTTATATTGACATACTGTATTTTAGCAAAATTTCAGGGGAATATTATATGTAGTTCCAAAGTTATAGACATTTTGTGAGATCTACCTATCAACATTTCGATTTTTTCTGTAGAAAATACTGTTAAAACTTAAAAATTTCAAATTCAAATAACTTTTTAACTAGTAAAGCAATGCTAATGAAACTTATACCACATGTTTACTGTCACTTAAGCTTTTTAAAAACTAGTCAAACATAAACTGATTTAAAATGATTCGGTCTTGCAGAAGCATGCCCCCTACCAACGTTCGATTGATAGACTGGATACTTCTTCTTGCTGCTATGTAGACACTTATGTTTGTAGCAGCTAACATCACCATGGAAACAAGAATCAAAACAAAACTAAGAACCAGTATATGGTGCCTTGTGAAGGACATGTTTAGAGAGATGAAAAGAATCTATATTGCAAAAAATAACCATGAAATTAAAAGTGCAACTTCAAGTGTCTTCTTTCTACATTACTTTCATGTTTAAATGGATAATTTATAGCAATATAGCGCTTCATTGATTTTGATAACATACTCGAAATAACTGAACATGAACAGCACTAACCAATGTCAGTTTGAACGAACACTAGACCACTAGAACAATAGAACACTAGAACATAGAAGATGGCAGGGTTGTTCCAGGATTTTTAGCTACTGCCGATTTTAATTTTAAAGATTGAGTTTGTAACTTTATCAGTGACGTAGGAGGACCCACCATGGTTGGATCAGACGCGCCAGAGACAATTTTGAAATGTAGACCCCTAAATCTGCTAAAAATGCATCTCCAAATATGATTTGGCTGATTATTCCAATTCTCAAAAAAGTCAGTCCATCTTAATCCCCATCCAAATTCAAATTTTTATAGTTCGCCACGGTATATTGTAGCGTATAAACTTTCAATTTGAATTAATGACAGGGGATTGACAAATGTATGGTAATTTATTTATTTTTATTATAAATTGCCACATTTGACGTTATCCGGGTGGGTGGGTGTTTGAGTTTGGTAACCTCAATTTGACGATATGCGTAGCAATATACCCTAATACTCCGTTACAATATGTGTCTTTACAATTTGGTGTATTTGTGATCCACCAAAATTATTCTTTATTAATTTGATCTTGTTTGGTAACAAGCCATAAACTACCATCAAATAATATCTGCCAATATAATTGCCCCCTAATACTCCGTTACGATGTGTGTCTTTACAATTTCCATATTGAGAAAAGCTTTGAGATATTCACTGTGTGGATAACATTCTATTGCATCATATTTCTGATGTAATCGCTGACGTAATTTTGATGAAATTGATTCGTCTTTTGTTTTAATATATATTTCGTCATTTTTCGTCATTTTTCGTATTTTTGCTGAGTCGTGATAATATAATACATATAACTAGGGGCAGTTTGTTAAATAGATCATTAGTATCATTTGAGAGTACCGTTCGTGAGTATGATTGTGATTATAGCAGAGAAACTTGTACGATTATCGTGATTCAGAGATTTGAGAAGAAATTAGTGATTTTAAACATTCAAACATCATGATATTTTTTGTTGGGCTGACAGTATTTCCCGACAACTGCTTCCACTTACGGAATGATGAAAACTTTGACATATTGATTGATTTCGCATTACAGAATGTTGAAAACTTTTAGAAATATTTAATTAATGATCTCTTTTTTTTTCGTTCAATGTAAAACTAAAACCACTGTAAAGACAAGCGTATAGATTTCAATGCTCCTTTGTTCCAATATTTAATATGAAAGTGAATAGACATTCTATTGTAATATGATATCTATTGAAGACGATGTTTGTTTGAATGGAAAAGTTTCTATTTATTTTGTATTTCTGGAAAATAACCATCACAGCGTAAAAAGCCATATGGCCGTATGTATGTTTAAAAAAAGGAAAAACTATGCTGTTTCCAGCAATCTAGGTCATTCAAAAATTCAGAAATTAATTGTAAGAAACTAATTATAACAAACAAGAAACAAAAATAGTTGATACATTGTTTATATCCTAGATTGTTTTGAAAATCTTAGGATGAAGACATTTTCTAAAATTTCTATCATGCACCAATGGAACTTGGATAGAAATGTGTAGGTTGTATATTGTGTTTCTTTAAAATTAATTTGAAATGTAATCCTTTTCTTGCACAAATATTACAACGTCTGGAAAAAAGTTCTTCCATCCTAATGTTAAAGTTAGTTAACTGATATCTTCATTTATTTTGTATTTTCTTTAGGATTTTAAAATGTTTTCTTAGAGAGAATATCTCTAGATGATTTTTGATGATGACTTAATAATGGAATAAGTATATATGCTCATGCAGCTACCACGAGAAAACCCTTTTTTTGTTATGTTTTGCGAAAAAACTCAATGGAAATACCAAAACTGATACCAGTTAAAAGTGCAGAGGCACTTAAAAATTTGAGTGCAGATGATTTAGTTGATGATACTCTACTGGACTGTAGATATTTCAACCCGAATGAAAACTGCAAAGAACTTGCATCTAAATTATGTACATTTGATGACACGAAACAATTCTATGTTATTGTTAAAGACAAACCCATGTTCTATGAACTTGTTCAAAGGTTGAAAGAAGATAAAGAAATTGTGAAAAAGTTACTCATTGCTCAGACCAGTTCCACTTATGAAGAACTTCTTGATTTGGCAAATTTATTGACATCTGCATATGAAGTTGAAGAAAAGCTTTCAGACGTTATTCAAACTCATCCATTATTACAATGGAAGCTAAAGGAAAAAGTCAGTCCAAGGAAGAAGAAGTTTGGCTCTAAAGCTAGTATTGGTCTTCGCAAAACGCGAAACGCAAGACGCTCGATGTTTAATGAAATAAAGCGATTTAATAAAGAAGCAAACGAGGGGATGACAAGTTTTTCTGACTCTGATTCTGAGTCACAAGAACCATCAGTGTCAAGTAAGAAATGTTATGTTTGTAAACAAACTGTTAAAATGTACAAGAAATTGTGTGATTCATGTTTTGAACTGAATAGCAAAATGCTTGAGACACGTACATGTCTGCGTAACCGATATGCTATTGTTACAGGTGGTCGAATTAAAATTGGCTTTTATGTTACATTACGTTTACTTCGAGATGGATGTAATGTTGTAGTAACAACTCGATTTCCACATTGTGCTCGTAGTGTTTATGCGCAACTTCATGATTATGCGGAATGGAAAGATAGAGTTCAATTTAAAAAGTTGAATTTACAAGATATGTTGTCAGTACAGCAATTTATTATTTGGGTGCAAACAACATTACCTCATCTTGATATTCTTGTAAATAATGCTGCTCAAACTATCTGGCGGCCTTCAAAATATTACGAAGATCTTCGTAAACAAGAGTTAGAACTTGAAAAAGCTTTAGATGGAAATGATACTGTTAAAGTTATTACTGATATAAGTTGTGAGCCTTCAACCAAGAAAAGAAAATGCGAGTACAAAGAATCAGAATATAAAGATAATACAGGAACCATGCAAGACATTTCACCGCCATTAAATTCATACCGATTAAATGAACTTTTTCCTAGCCCATCACACAATAATGCAGTATGGTTTCCTCAAGGCCAGGTAGCAGAGGATGGCCAACAGTTAGATCTTCGACCAGTTAATTCATGGAAGTTGAACTTGACAGATATCCCTTTTTCTGAACTCTTGCAAGTTCTAACAGTAAATTCTGTAGCACCTTTTGTTTTGATATCTAAATTGAAGTCTTTATTGTTAAAATCCCCTTTTGAACGTAAATTTATTGTCAATGTTTCTGCAATGGAAGGACAGTTTTCTCGTTTTAATAAGGGCTGCCATCATCCACATACGAATATGGCAAAAGCAGCTCTGAATATGCTTACACGAACAAGTGGTTTAGAATTTAAACATGACAATATTTATATGACAGCTGTTGATACTGGTTGGTGTACCGATGAACGCCCACATGGACAAGCACAACACGAAAATAAGAAAGGGTTTAGTATTCCTTTGACAGAGGAAGATGGAGCAGCCCGAGTTCATCACCCAATTGCTCATGGTATGGATGAGAAGAATAATCCTTATTTCGCTGTTTTTCTTAAAGATTATAAAGTACATCCTTGGTGATATCATTTGTGATATGGTAAGAAATACACATTCAAGGTCAACAAAAATATGTATATTTTGCATGGAATTAACTTATGCAATTGGTCAAAAATTATTAGAAAACGTGCCTATATCTTACAGTAGAAAATAAGAACCAAGAATTAATTTTTATTGAGTTATTCATTATATTTTGATACCAACAAAACTTCATTATAGTAAAATAGGAGAAAATTATCTATTGACACTGAAATTTTCCCAGTTTTTGAAAGTAACATCGTCATGTTTTTTTCTCTAAATTAATTACTTCTTCCATTTGGCTTGACATTATTAACTTTTTCAAAATTGATAACACATTTTTCATGAATATGGGGGAAATCTACCAAAATTGCAAAAGTTTGTCCTATCACAAAACTTTCTCCTGTAAAGTTGTACTCATAAATTTAAGCCCTCTATCTGAATGACAATCTGTCAGAAATTCTTTATCTGAACATTCTTTGTGATAAGAATTTTGTTATTTTGTTGTTGACAGAATCTTTGATTAGAGCTGAACAAAACTTAAAAACTGTACTACTTTTACAGCCTTAGGATTTGTTTGTGAGAAATTTGCCTACTTTTCATAATCTAATCAACTTTATGGTGACATATGTCTCAGACAACTAGAGAATTTGACTACCTTAAGGGCATAAATTTTTGCGGTCATAAATTTTTGCGGAATAAATTTTCGCGGTTGACAGGGCCAAAATCGGCGAATTTCGCGGAATTTATTTTAGCGATTGGACAATTTAGTGTAAATTTCGCGGAATTTAATTTCACGATCGACAAAAGTAAAAGGTCAAATAAATACCACATTCTCAAGTTAAAAGGTCAACGTTTTTGACATGTAATAACATAAGAATAATGTAAAGGAATCAATCTTCAAAATGTTTTTTAACGTTCTTGAAATATTTACTACAAAACAAGAAAAAAAAGGATAGAAAAAATCGCATTTCGCGGAGTAAATTTTCTCGATTTTGCCATTTTTAAGATGTTTCGCGGAATTTAATTTCGCTATTTAGGGCAATATTTAATTTTATTTTTGTTATAATATATATGTTATTTTTATATTTCAATATGTTTATTTGTAAACTAAAAATTCATATGTTTTTTAATATATTTTTTGTAAACTAAAAATTCATTTGTGGTGCATACCCGGTGCACACGAGTCGTCTTTAAGACGTTTTTCTGAGACCACCTGAGACGTCTCGAAGACGTACTAAACTAGTCACAAACCGTAACGCTACAAGACGTCTTTTAAAAAATGAGAAAAAGACGTCCCAGAAAGACGTCCCAGAAAGACGAGATAAAGTCGTTTATAAGACGTGTTTATGGCTCATAAAGACATGTGAAACTCGTCTATAAGACGTTTTTTCTCGATTTTTAAAAGACATCTTTTAGCGTTACGTTTTTTGACTAGTTTAGTACGTCTTCGAGACGCCTCAGGTGGTCTCAATAGTGCCTTGATAATGTTTTATCGAAACGTGATCAAGCCAAGAATAAAACATGTAAAATTACTAAAATTACGATAGTTTAATCATAAATTCATGGTTTTTGGATGGAGCCTCAATAATTTGTTGCTTTTAGTGTTTCCCGTTAAATAGAATGCAAATATATTGAAATACGTTTTTCCATTTAGTTTTCCTGCAATATCAAATATTATTCAAAAATAATGATTCATATCAGGGCCCGCGCCTTGGCATTAAAAAGTGGAGGGGCCATACATACTATACTATCGGAGGAGGCGCCACCATGGTTGGCGGCGACGACGAGCCGGAAAATGTTTGAAAAGTACACCTTGTAAAATGGCTGAAAACGTACTCTTTTTTTGTGTATATATCGTAATGTTAAGCAAACTTATCAAATCCATCATATATCGCAAGGGTAATAGGAATATATTTGCGTGTCCATAATAGGAATTTTCTTCTTCTTTATTTATAATCATTTCGAATAAGTTGAACTTTACATGAGGGGTGTACACATGTGTTTTTCCTGAGTATAAACATTTATGACTATTGATTAATATTTTTAATT
>JAUBWS010111875.1:0-10018 GCA_032270445.1 Darlingtonia californica
TCAATTTTCCATGTCATATACTTTAATTTCACTATTTGTTTATCAACATTCATATCCAAAACTTCAATTATAGGGTTTATATTTCGAGTTACCATTGCAGTTGAGAGATACAAGCAAGTTAAATCTTCATTATCGACATGCAGGTCACCCATAAACAAAGAAGAAATCTAACAGATATTCAGCTTATGTAAACGAAACACAGGGGCTGTATACCCATTCTCGCCGATATAAAACTTCGCTCTGCAAAGTTTCGAGCTAGAGAGCGAACGCAAGTGTAGTCTGGATGCCATATCTAATTTTACCTCTTCCCACATTCCCAGAAGGAAAATGAGTATGGTACAACCTCAAATGACATTTGGTGAAAAAAATTGAAACTATACAAATAATTAACAAAAAGTCAAATAACAATTTCGCATATTTATGCTGTGTGTGAGTGAAACCATTGAAAAGACATGCGCTACATCGCTATCTTTGTTTTCTTTAAAAAAAATTCAACATTTTCAGCCAATCAAAATGTGCGTGGATTTTCCAACGCAAGGTGATACCCGTCTCGTTCCCGAGATTGAGTTTATCGGTCGCAGGGAAGTAGACGGGATCCCATCTAGCGCAAGTGCTGCAGAATTTTTTCCTAGCCAGAAACAAACGATGTTTTCACGCAAAATCTAGAAAAAGAAAGATTCTATTTAGCTGAAGATCTGATGGGAACGCAGTATTGTGAACAAATACATTTTGAAGGAAACTTTCATAAAAACATTTTCCAAAAGACTTTTTCACATCTGTCATGTCAATCATCACAACGAGGAAAAATATGTCTTTCCTATTTTTCGAAAAGGAGTATTACCATAGCAGTTTTAAAACAATATGTCATTATGTTTCGTTTTCATACAACGCAGCATGATCTCGAGGCGAAGTTATAAAAAAAGCAAACTTCCTGAAAGGTCTTTTCAAAGGTCATTTCTACAAATGTTTTTAATAGTATAATGGTGAGGGGGTTTTTCAAGACAGGAGGTTTCTTTTATATGACTGCAATGCCGTTGACAACGAACACTATTTTGATTTGTTCAAAGGATGAAAACTAAACTCAATAGCTTTTACTGAAAATATCATTTCTATAATGAGTTGAAACGTAATTAGGTTGATTGATTAAGTATTTGTTGAGCAAAAAAGGCATTTAGTTTTGTACTAAATGCCATTTATCTTCCTCAACTTGACATTTTAAAAAAAGGCAAGGCAGCCATATTCAATCATCGTGGAGCTTATTCTTAATCCGCCTTTTCAATTGATTTTCGACAAATTTATTGAATTAAGAATCCCTAAAACAAAAGCCTATTTAAAAGACGTATTTTACTAATGATATATTTTTCACATTCTCGACCATAGAGCTTTTTATTAACCCTTTTTGTAGAAATTTAGAGGGATGTGATATGACTCATAGACTCGGAGAAGAGTGACAGCGTGGGGATTTTTTGATTACTTTCATCGTTAACGAAAGTTTTGCCTCTGTCAACAATTTGCACAACAAGCATCACAACGATTGATATTTGAGAAGGAATAAAAGCAGAAAACAGGTCTACTGCTGATCGTTAATCTACTGATATGTCGGAAAACAAAATTCCTACTGAACATGACGACTATATTGACTTGTTGGAAAAAAATACTCCTGCTCAAAATGACGATTATATCGACATGTGGGAAGAAAGTCGTAAACAAAACAAAGATTCTAAAGAAAACGACACTGCCAGTGAGCAAGAATATACGTACCTGGACGATACTTCTACTCATAATCGTGAGTATACGCCATTAAGAAAATGTTCTAACGATGACGGTTATCTTCAACCTATTGACAACGACACGTCAAGTCAAGACCGTCAAAAAAACAAAGCGTTTAGTGATGACGGTCAACAAAACAATACGTCAAGCGATGGCCTTCAGCAAAACAATACGCCTAGTCATGACCGTCAACAAAATAATACATCAAGTGATGACCTTCGACAAAACGACAAGTGTAACGACAACCATCAACAAAACAACACGTCAAGTGATGGGCTTCAACAAAACAACACGTCGAGTGATGATCATCAACAAAACAAAACGTCAAGTGATGACGGTCAACAAAACAATACCTCAAGTGATGACGGTCGGATAAACAACACGTCAAAAGATGACCGCCAACAAAACAATACGTCAAGTGAAGACCCTCAACAAAACTACATGGCTAATGATAATAGGGAACATAACAACATGCATCAATACAAACTGTCTGCAGCCATTGATTTTGGTACTACATCATGTGCAATGGCTTATTCTTATTTTGAAAAACAAGATGAAATTCATGTTGTTACGGATTATTCGGATGGCGTGGCAACACATGGTAAAATACCGACATCTATCTTATTTAACCAAAACAAAGAATTTATCAGCTTTGGGAACAATGCGTTTGGTCAGTATCATGACTTTGCCGCTAAGAAACAGCATAAAGATGTTTATCTTTTTCGAAATTTCAAGATGTGTCTGTATGATGAAAAGGTATGTCATTAATTTACAGTATATTCCAAAAACATTTACACAGTTTTTAAAATACCATCTAATCTTCAGTTTAGGCTGGATAAGCATATTTTTGGCTCTGTTTTAGCTCCAGACGTTCTCATTGATGTTCTTGTAAAAACTAAAATGAAAGGCTTTATAACACAATAGATACAGAACAGGGTATAGTTGAAACAGCTTTTAGTCCAATTTATAACAAGGAAGTGATGTTGCTTTCGCACGATTCAGTCTCTTTCTTAGTTTTGGTATTGCTCTATAATTTTAACATCTTTTGTGGAGAACCACAAGTCTTTTTCTTGTGGCGAGCTGCTGGATTTAATTAATACCTCCAGCCAGATCTCCAAGCTACACTCAAGCAATTGGTTGTTGAGCAAACGGTATTCTCGACTAATGAGGCCTAATGAGGCAGAAAAGCGTCTTGAGATTGGTGGAGATCATAGCTCCCGAGCTAAGTGTGAGTGGTGGGACCGAGTAACACTTTTTTTCCATACCAGAACCTTAGAGTAAAATATTTAGATTCTTGAGACAGACTATTATGTTTCTTGAGACAAGTTTTGAAACAAGTGAGTAATTACTATTAATACATTTTTTGCGAACGCAAAGATGTTCAAAATTATATTTTGGCTGTTTGAAAAAGCTGTTGTTAAACGGTTTGATATTTTTTCTGGGAAATACTATATGTTTATAGCATAAAAGTGCCAGATGTCAACAATAGCACCGACAATATTATTACTGCAAAGCCATTTTATCAACTGAAACCTTTTTTCTCCACCTATGTTTTTCCTTCATTTGTATATAAGAAAATAGACTTTATTATACGGCAGAGCGCTGTGTTTAGAATTCAGAGGTCCCGAGTTCAATTTTTCTTAGCTTTTTCTTAGCATTTTGGCATAATTCAGGGTCATTTTCTTATAAAATGTTTTCTTCTAAAAAAAAGCGTGTACTGGAATGCGAATGCTAGAATTATGAATTATATAGTTTTAAGTTTTTATTGTGAGCAACCGTCTTCATTTACAGAAAATCTTAGAGGATATGATAATAGAAGACGTTTCTGGGAAACAGATGGATGCAATGGATGTCTTTGTAGCTGCATTGAAATATTTCAAAGACACACTTTTAGAGGACATGAAAAACAGGAACGAAAGTTTGAACATTCAGGAACGCGATATCCATTGGATGGTAACAGTTCCCGCAATCTGGTGCGATAGAGCAAAAGAATTTATGAGAAAAGCAGCTGAAAAGGTGAGGTTAAACTTAATTTTATCCAATGTTATCACAATTTGAAGTACGACTAAGAACGAATAACTTTCCAAGCTACTGTCGAGTCCGGAATAAACGTTTGGTTGGAGTTGGTGGAATATTTGCTAAAAAAAAAAGCATAAACCGATCAAAATTCTGGCCAACATGTTTGCCGCGCAGTTTATTGTACCATAAATACTTTAAAATGAATAGTAATACATCCCATTTCGTTTATTTGGATTCCTTTTGGTTTCTTCAATAGCCATCTTTATCAATTTGCGGTCGCAGTTATGTTAGTGCAAAATGAAACGACATTTAATGGCTTTCTTTACCTCTTCTTCTGACGTAATACCCTAATCTTTCTAAGGGGTCATGCGCATTATGACGTCCACTTGGAGTGGGGGTTTGCGGTTAAGGCAAAAATTAGATGTTATTAGACGTGGGAGGGGGGGGGGGGGGGCGGGTTGGCTGAGGATTAGAAAAATAAGGCAATTTTCATTTTGAAACGTTGTAGATATATGATTATCCATATTGATACATTTTAACTATATCCTTGCAGACACGGTTTTCACTAAAAATTGAATTTCTGGTACAATAAGCCAATAGAATTCACAAAAATTCGGAAGGTCTTAAAATTTGCTTCTCATGAATGCAACTTTAACTTTTTAGGCTGGATGCTATGGAAAATTTATTACTATAGCTCTTGAGCCGGAGGCAGCTTCTATCTACTGTCGGAAATTTTCAATTGATAAAGACAAGGAGAGCAGAAAAATTGCAGAGATGAAACAGCCAAAGTATCTTCTCATTGATATTGGAGGTAAGCAAGAAATTATTCATTTACTAAAGTACGTATCAGAAACTTATACAACTTATTGTAGTAATTGAATAACTTATTTGGACATTAGCAAATTTCCCCAATTTTTAGGTAGTTAACCCTATTAGCACTAGGACGCCGAAGAAAAAAATAAACCAGGATGTATCCAATTGGACGAAAGCCGATATCGTGTGACCGACATATCACTTTCACCTAAATTTTGCATACATGTAAACCTACTTAAAAACCACTTTTTAAACAAAAACGAGTATCTTACATTATATTTCAATGATTTTATACTGAGTATCCTCATGTAGGTTCAACAAAATTAACATACCGCGCGTGATTTACCAAAGCAAGATAACAAAAACGATACGAATAAAGTGTAAATTGATCAAAAAATCTTTTAAAAGGAATAAATCTCATTTGAATAGTAAAAAACTAGAAATAAAATGATGTGCTTTATGGAAAATATCAGATTCCACCACAAGTTAAATCGTCTCAACAGCCGGTCACAGACCGCTGATTTCGTGGTATGAACCACGGTTTTTAGTGAAATAGGTGCATTATACAATTTTGCGAATATCAAAAACTTCCGGGGTTCCACCATAGCCGGTTAAGATTTGTCAGCTTTCAAAAGTCGCTTTGACCCAATTGGATACATCCAGGTGCCAATAGTGTTAACCCTATAAAGCTTCTCATACATATTGGAGGTAAAACACGAGTTATTTATTTACTCAAGAACTTTCAAAAGCGTGCTGACCTGGAGCACAACTTATTTTTCTTTGTTCTATGTCTGCCGTCATAATACTACACTTAATTACACGTGGTTGACAAAACTTCAAGTTTATCAAAAAAGCTAGAATTCACTTCTTTTTTGTTTTATCGGTTTCACTAAAGTTTCTAGTATTCCCAAACGTGATGACATAACAATAAAAACTAACAATAAATGAAATTTAACGACCAAAAGTTTTAGGGAAGTTTAGTTGTGTAAATTTGTAAGTATAACTTTAACACCACCTATAAAGTAAAAAATTGAGATCCCTTATTTCAATTCACGTATTTTTTTGCTGTCAAACCAAGACAGGTACCCACTTTTCAAGTTTTAGGGGTCCCATTTAGGGGTGCCGGGTCCAAATTTTCCGGTATACACTCACGCACGTTAAGTTGATCCCTCAACCTACGCAAATTTTTGAATGACCCTTGCACGTTCATTTTTTAACCGACGCACTTTCGTTCTGGACCCACAAACAATTGTTTTGGACCCACGTCACCTCATAATCACGTACCCACCTAACCCACGCAGCCAACGCAGACACGCAACCGCGCAATCCATGTAATTGATCCCTGTAATCACTTGTACAAAAATCCCAAGAGTGAAATGCACATGAACAACGAAACTGAATCATTCAAAAATGTTACTATTTCAGAATACTTTATTTCAATAGGTGGTACACTCGACATATCTGCACATGAAATTAAGGAAGAAGGCAATATAAAAGAAATATATCGAACTTCTGGTAATGATTTGGGTGGAGTCAAAGTTGATGGTGAATTTGAAAAATTGCTTGAGACAGTCTTATCTAAAGAAAAGTTTGAAAAGTTGAAACGGGAATCTGATGATTTCACGTCATTGATGCAAGAATTCCAGTCTTTAAAGCGAAAAGCAAATTATGCTAATAACCGAGATGTTTCAATTAATGTACCTCAGTCCATTCAAAAGTTTTTTAAGAAGATTTCCAAAAATAGAAAAGAGGGTCTCATTTTTACCAATGGAAAACTATTTATTTCACAGGATGAAATAATTAAACTTATCAAAACCGTGTCTGAAAAGATCCAATCATATTTGGCTTCTCTTTTGAAAGAAAATGATCAGTTGAAGTATTTAGATTTTCTCATACTCGTTGGTGGATTTTCAAATTCAAAAACAGTCGTCAAGGATATCAAGGCTCTTTCAAAAATACCAGTAATCGTACCTGAACATGCGGAATTGTGTATTGTGAAAGGTGCCGTAATGTTTGGGTGGAAGGAAGATATTATAAGAAGTAGGAAATCAAGAAAAACTTATGGCTTTGGTGTCAACGATCATTTCATTGAAGGGAAACATGATGAAAAACGTGCATTCTATGAATTAACAGGTGAGAAATGTTGTAAAAATTGTTTCGATAAACTAATAACAATAAACGACGACGTTCCATACAATCATAAAGTAACACGTACAGGTATTCATCTACATAGAGTAGGTTATACAACCATTGCATTATACACAACAGATGATCCTCATCCTGTGTACTATGACGTCGATGGAGTAACATTGATTGGTAAGATTTGTATACCATGTCCAGAAGGTGCACGTGGGAAATATGCTCATATGGAATTTTATTTCGGACAAACAGAAATTAAAGTAATCGTAAAAGACGAGCATAGTGGTAAGACATTTGAAGGAAATTTCAGTTTTCTATCGAACAACGTTCTCAAGGTTGTCAATTGATAAAAAATGTATTGATTGAAATCTTATGATTTGGAGTGACGATAGGTTTCCCAAAGTCATTTTTTGTACAGCCCCACTTCGTTTCCATGCCGTTTTTTATTGACATAAAAATATATTGTTAAAACTATGGGCAAAATCGATAAAAACTCTCATATGAAAGGAGTGCTTCTCTTTTGAAATGGAAAACACTCCTTCACACTGTTTTGTTACAATTTGGATCGTTATCGTTGACGCTTTTCAGAGTTATGTCAAATTTTGCAATAGATCTTGTAAATGCTCACCGCTACTTAAGTAAAAACATTTCTATGTACAGTTTTCACGGATATTTATTTGCTATGATCGAAAATTTCTCACACCAAAAATGTTTGGAAATTATGTAGCTTTCTTTTATTTTCGTGTCTAGGCGTTATTTATAACGGTAAAATATTTTTAGGATTTCTTGTGGAAAACTGAAAGATTTTGTTAGTTCAGTAAAAAACTTATGTATATTTACTCTGTAAACTACTGAATATCTTATCTATTTAGTTTCATGAATAATTTAATAATTATCACAATGATTAAATTTTCATTATTGTTATTATAAACGAATAATTATACAGGATAAAAACCATTCTAAAAATTATATACAATAATTACATATGTACATAAAATTTCTGTTTTTCAATTGGTCCTGATTAACCGCAGAAACTAAAAATTAAGGCACTTGAAATTGAGACTTTGAAAAACCGCATTTGAAACTAAAGACTAAAATTAAGAAAATAAATTAAACTTCAGGTAAAAAACTGGGAATTCGAATTGCGAGAGCTTAGATAGAAGTTAAAACTGAACAGTAAAAAAACATTTATTTATCCTACAAACTTTAAAACATTTTCTTTGCTTTTTGTAGATCGAGCCTTGTCTGGCAGTTAATTATCAGCTTTGCACCAGAAAACAAAAAACATTTCTGATTGAAGTATTCAAGTTTTGCAATATATTCGAATTCCTCGTCTTGTTTTCCATTAGTTCAAAGTACTTGTGGACATTTTCGAAGTTCAACTTTTTCAACTATTCCAGACACAGCTTTTGCTTCAGAAAACTTTTAATATTGACCATTTTTTCTCGCCTTGCTGATATTATTCTGCAAGCTGTGTTTTCCAGGCAGGTAAACTTCTCTGTTTAAGTTTTGTTAGTTTTGAAAGTAAGTATAGAACAGTATGAGAATAAAGGAACAATCAGGGATGTACATATGGATAACGCAGATTCAGTGGTGAGTTGATTTCTCAGTCTGGAGAGTAGCTGGCGCCTTTCAGATGCTTTGAATATTGAGTTGATATGCTCTGATAACTGCAGTGCTTGGTCTAATATTACTCAAAAATATTTGTAGGTGTCCGTACAATTTATCACTTGTGATCGGTGTGTGATATTTAGTATTTTTCCGTGTATTTTTTGTCTGGTACCAAAAGTGCTGTGCGGAAGAACGAAAATAGCTTCACTTGAGCAAATACTTGGCTGAACAACGACAACAGTTTTTTGTGGAGTCTTTCTGAAAGTCCGTTGTCATGAAATGGTAGCACCATAAGGTCTCCTTTCTTTTCAACTGCAGGCTCACTCGTAGTTTCAGCGTTAGACTTTGTGTCAAAGCCTCCTTTTTTTACAGCATTAAAAAGTTGCTCCGGGAATGTGGTTTTTTAAAGGAATTAGACGGGTATAAGATAGATTGTTCCACTGCTTTTAAAAATGCTGGCGTCAGCCTGACTTCTTAAATAATATTATTTGCCTAATTACTTATATTGTTTTCTAAATTATTCATGGGATTTGTATTATCTCAGTTTTATCCAAATATGGTAAATCGCAAAAAGGAATAGCGATGTTTTTGAAAAAAGGAAAAGAAGTTAAATACTGCTGTTAAGTTATCTAACTCAGCCATTAAAAAGGTGTAAAAATTTCTTATTAACCATTTTGTAAATTGATTTGCATCAAATTTTTCGAAAATATATTCATTCAAACATCTCATTCGCGTTAGTTTCCTTTATTAACAAGTGTTGCTTAACTTTTGAGTAGTTCTTAGAGCATATGGCTACTGGCGCTTATTTTCTGCGCACGGAAAAGCAAACATTTCATTAACTTGTATTAAAGAAGAAAAAAAAACCAGAAGAGAACACTGTTTTACAACAGTGGTTCCTAATATCAAAAACTCAACAACATATAATGGCATTAGAAATTAGTAATTAATTTATGTTCCTAGCTTGTCAAAGATTGAAAAAACTTCACAATCTTTCTCCCCAATTTCATATGAAGGACATTTCAATTTGCACACATATATGCAGTTTTTTGATGGCTCTGACTTGAATTAAACTGTTAAAATTGCTCTCAGTTTTAAAAAGTTGTTAGAAATGGCAACTAAAGAAACTGACGCTGTTTTTCAAAATAGTCTACATTCAAGTGGACGGAATTTTTATGGATTCCCAACGTGCATCTATGACATTCAAACTACATTTACATAAAAATAACTGAAAAAGTTTCAAAAGCAGTGCTAATGTCTTTTTAAAAATATGTGACGTTCCATGGGAAAAGGGGGCATGGTCATTTTAAACGCGATCATACTCCACCTACTTGCAAAATCATGAAAAAACGTCTGTGGAGGAGGTCATTTCTATTTAAGCGACACGCAATTTGCGTGTCACTTAAATAAAAATGCACTCCTCCATAGACGTTTTTTCATCATTTTGAGAGGCAAACAAGTGAACTATGGATAGCTTTATGCCCCCTTTTCCCGTAGACCGTCACATATCATGAATGAAGTAGTGCTGCGGCTAGTGCTCGTAAACACTTTGATATTTAGTTGGGGGAAGTTACTTTGAAAAATTTGTAGGGAAACAGTGCCTGTTTTCATAATTGACTAAGTTTTCCCCAGCTGAATGTTTAACTGACGATATTTTTACGCAATTTTC
>JAUBWS010111886.1:0-10017 GCA_032270445.1 Darlingtonia californica
GGGAATTAAATTTCGCGGACGACCGATTTTGAAAAATTTCGCGGGTATTTAATTTTGCGGATGGTCATATTTTTTTGTTTTTTTTAGGATTTTGCAGAGAGGAGTCCCTTAAAACTCTAGGTTGAATAGGGTTAAGCTCAGTTAAAGTATCAGCAAGGAAAATACTCATCAAACGTTTCGATATAATTTTTTATGGAACAGTTAATTTCATTTTTTATACATATTAGAATTCATACAATACACAAAAATTTGAAATGTTAATTAAAATCTTATAATTATGCAATCTAAATAAATTACCACACTGAATTGAATTTATATATCATTTTCCGTCAATTAAATTATGGTTATTACAGCTTAGGGTTGGAAATTTCTTTGGTAACTCTTTGAACTTACGTGGTTTTGTAAAAGTCCATCTTTCTGAATATGTAACGTTTTGTAATAGCGTACCGTTGCGAATCTATAAATAGACTGAAGTAAAGGATTATGGGATCGACATGCGGACAAATACACACATGTATTTGACATTTTCTTTTGTATTGCAAAGACTTATGGGATTAATTTGCGGACAAAAATAAAAGTGTGACGTAGTTAAATCGGAACGCTATTCATTGGAGAGAAGAGCATCAATAACATTTATGCACTATTATCTTATTTACAAGAACTTGCCATAAAAATTCCTAATGTACATCATAAGAAAAGTATATTTACACATGCATAAAAAATTAAATTTTCTATAATTATAAATATAACATGCTAAGCATCAAAAATATCAATATTTTATTATTTTAGAAAAAAATTATGTACACAGAAAAGTAGTACACAACTTTTCTCACTTGATTAAATTAAATTTAAAGTATTCAATCGTCAAGTTGGCAAAGTAAGGAAACGCCTCGATTAATCCAATGACTTTTAGGTTTATCACTTGGAATTTGAACATACATGACAAAGTTGGTTGAATGGCCAGTAGTTGAAAGCGTTCCGCGGCGTGCACTTGTCTTGTATACGGGACAGTTATAACAAGGTTTAGGAACAAACTTGCTTTTTTCAGTAGGAACCAACCACATCTGAAGAGATAAAAATTCAATTTAAAAAAAAACTACTCATGGAGCTATCGCCGTCTATTTCAAACATACGTAGATAACATCCGTCCGCTGCCACTTTGAGGTAGAAATACGCGTGCCTCGTTTCCTTTGGTTTTAACAACTACCCTCACTCTTATTCTCAATTGCTTAAGCCTAGCGAAGAGGCAGCAAGTACAAATTGTGAACGGTAAAAAGTGTTGAATTAAGAAAATTTAATATCTTAATGAATAAAATCAAAAATCTCGTTTATCACTTGAACAAATTGGTAAAAAATTCCAAAGTGGGTAGAAATTTTGGTTAGAGTAAATGACTATATTAGATGAGATGTTATATACATACCGTTGGCATTTCTTCGAAAAGAACTTTAGGGTGAGATTCACCAAGAAAATTCTTGTTATGATCCCAACGTGCTGCTTCTAAGAACAATCCCTAAAATTGAAAAAATATATATTTTGATTATTTTATATATCTGAGTGTTTTCGTATCTCTAGATCTCTTAAGTCACCACTATGTGTTAAATAGCAAAGGAGCCAGTGAGCCATGTTTTCATTTCAACTATTTCCAATGAAAGTCTTTAAAAAAGTCAGGTTTAACAGGTTTTGATTGGCAGGAGGTATCAATCCAACATCCTATGTAAAAGCACATCAGTCTTGATTTTTGCGTAAAAGTTTTGCTGTCGTGCGCAAAAAAGGCTATTTGTGTAAGTAAAAATAGATATGAAAAGTACGAAACCAAAATGTTTAAGGTCTGCATTATTATTTTTAAAGGACAAGAATTGTCGATTCAACGACATAACTCCCTCTTGTACATTCTATTCGGAGAGTTTTTGTGCAAACTGCCTGCTCTGCTTCCGTGATTTTACGAAAATATTGATATAATTTCCTTTCAAATTACTTAATGATCAATTTTACACATTAGATCTTTATGATATGATTCAGTCAACTGGAAAATCTATTATCTCGGGAGGTTTTCGAGTAAGCTATAATTTCTTTCCCCTTTCTCATACTCTCGAAAACTTGATCATTTATACCCCTTACAAAGGAAACAAACATAATTTTCTTGTACCTTTACATAAACACCATCTTCAGGACGTTTGCTAACATCAGCATCTTTATCGAGAACAAAGAACTCGAAACCAACATGATCAATTGGAATCGTGTGTTTTCGAGCAAAATTTTGCGAAGCACCTGAAGTGAAAGTAGGACAAAGTAATTTATAGTGCGAAAATTATCAAGCAACAATATTCTAAATGTCAAGTTTGTCAAGATGTATAGTTGTAGAGGTTATTTAAGGAGTGCGTTCGTCAAATCTGCGACGCCTTTTTTTGTTAGCTTTGAAACAATAGAAATGACGGACCAAACTAGTAACCGCTTATAGTAGGGTTTAAACAATTGATAAGAAAAAGTGGCAGAATATTCTCAAACCTGTTAAAAAGGATTGCGTGAAATAAAATCCGGAAATCCAGAAAACACTTGGGATTCCGTTGTCAATCCAATCTTGGAAAAATTTCAACCTGCACGTAAAGAAATAGTTAAAAAATGAGTAGATTCTAAAAGCAAATGTAAAAGGAGTATTGCAATTGCAAAACAGACCTGAAAAAATTGTTATTATCAAAAACATTTACAGTGCAAAAAGATTACAAAACAATTAAAGGCATTCCAGAACTGGTTAGTACTAAAAATCTTTCAGAAAAATGGTCAATGCACAATAATTCACACACAAAATACCAAATCTAAGTACAATCCACTAACCTGTCCAATAAATCTGCAATGTAACTCCCCAATGGTTTGAGTGAAGGATATGATTTAGCTGCCCATACAGCAGGGACTTTCCCTACTAGCATATTGTTGAAAACATCTTCCAGTTCTGATGACATTACAACCAAACCCTATGTAACCAAAACATTATTAACCTTATGAAGACGAATGCGTGTATAACGGAGGGAGAGGGGGGGGGGGGGGACTCTCCGTCGCACATATGAAAACCTGCATAATCATTATTCATTATTACAATGTTAATATAGTGCTTAATCCCGTTTTACAGGACAGAAACTATAAAAAATCAGGCCGCTTGACTATGATCTCGGCTGATCCAAGAGAGGTCCAGTTTAGCCGGAATAAGCTTATTACATACCACAGAAAGTTGTGTTTTGTAAGGAATTCTTAAAGAAACCGATATCTCGGCAAGCCAAGGCAACCCGATGAGCCAGGCATAGTTTTTTCATATGACCTGCCATAAATACATTTCTTGTAAACACTAGAAATTTGCAGGCCATATTTACGGTGAGTTATAAATACGACATTGCATGTGAAATAAAACAAACCTCATCCGAGGCTTTAGTTCCTTTGATCCAAAGTTAGTAAAAAAAATTAAAAATTGTTTTCTTTTCATACTTAAATTCGACCCCCCCCCCCCCTCCGTTTTATTTTTCACGGTACGCCCCTGCAAACTCTTTTCATTGGTTTATCTCCCTGATAAGATTATAGCCAAGAGGTAATAAAAAAAAAAGTTAAAAACATTATTACATGTTAATACCTTAATAGCCTTTTGAATATTTTTTAAGGATGCACGAACCACTACGATTAATCGATTAAATCGAATCAATTCTTGTCTTAACACGGTATTCATCGATTCATCGTATTTTACAGGGTATTTCTCCATCACCATTTCGATATCATACGGTTCGGGGCATTTGGCTAAAATGTCCGCCGCTAGATCGCCAATGGTTTCAGCGGGCGATTTTCCAGCACCGCTCGACTGCCGGGGAAGAGTTAGAAGAATACTGTCAAATAACTAAAACAAGAAGACAAGTTATCAGTACTTACTTAATTGATGCATCAGGATAAAAACTAAGGCATCAATTCTAAACTAAGGAATTTCAAAAGACAAGTATAACCACATCAAAAGAGTTAAGAAAGATGATTTCAGGAAAGTTTGGATTGTTAATTGTTAAGATTTGCTCGGTGGATATCATACGTGGTATATGACTTGAATTGTGCAAAAAACTTTACTTATAGGCCCCGTGAACAAAATGAAGTGTTAATATTATGTTAATATTATACAAAGTACATCTAAGTAGAGTCCAAACTCATTATATTGGACCACGATGTACATACCATTTGTGTCTCTTTCTGTTCTTTTGTGATGTCCGCATTTTCGTTTAGTCCGAACACCTCAGGATCAGGAATAAGAGGCATACCCCTTATATACTCAACGTACGATTCGTACAGATCATCTTTCGGTGAATAATATGCTCCACTTGGTGAAAAACTATTAAAAAGAAAAGAAAAGGGTATTACTCAGTTCAAGCATAAGACATCATCTTAGACCGTTCAAACTTGAGACGAGGAAGCTAAAGGAGAATAATCTTGCATAGAAGAGACTTGCTTATTTGTGTTATCATAAATATGAAAAATTAAGAGAAGAGTAAATTCATAGTTGCAAAAATTCAGTATTGTGTTGGTAAATCCTAATTTTTGAAAGATGATGACACAATTTGGGATACAAATGAGGAATTTGGCGTTGCTATTTTTGCTAACTACAAGCAATTGATGATACATACATTCCAATGAAAAAGAAAAGCGGTAACACGAACAAAATCAAATGATTCATGAATGGTAGATCGTGTACCGACTTAAATGAGGGAAACTAGATTTTGTTAAAGAAAATTTTCTTGATAATAAATTCTTTGTCCATCACCCTTCTTAAGTTCGTTGTTATTTATGAATAAAGAAAGGTTTACCTGTAATCATCGCTTGCAATGATGGCTTCACAAACGAAAATTTCAAGTAAAGAAAGCAACAATCTTCGATCTTTATCATCAGTGACACGTCCACCATAGTTGCATTCACCAAACAAATAACTTAATGCTTCCAATGGTATCTGCTCATACTCGTTCAAAAACATCTAAAGGAAGCACGTCAATAATTATACTAATCAGGACAGTTCTAATAAGACGAAAATCACTACGGTCCCGGACTGTGAAAATATTTAAATAAAGGTTAAACATTTAATAGAGATGGATCTTTCAGGCACGGGGTTGAAATACATTTTGATTTGATTGAGGTCAATTGCTTCGAACTGGATACTCAAATTTGGCAAAGTTTGACATTTTTTCACTAGAGTGGAACTCATTGGAACGACGAGAAAGAGAGAAACTTTCGCGACTTTCGCGATTTTTAGCCTTTTTCGCGAAACTTAATCTTGCAAAAAAATTTTCAAATGACAAATTCCAGAAAATAAATTTTTTTCTTTCGAAATACCAGTTCGCGAAAATTTCTCCGATTAAATTAGATGATTCATGTATTTTTTCTGCTGTTTATACTAATAATTCAATAAACCGACCTGAAGTTGCCGCATGCTGATTCTCAAATCCGATTCGTTGAATTCATATGGTATATTCCACCCAAGGGCGCCAAAATTACGCCTCTCTTGCACAAGGGCGTGGAAGAAACACAAACCAAACAACATCTTCTTCCATTCGTAAGGCTAAAACAAGCAACAAGTAAAAGTTCGAATAAATAGGAGGTCTCTCTGGAGAGGGTTTTGACTTTAATTCATCTGCATATAAGTAAGAAAAAAACTGATTGTTGAAATTTGGATGGGTAAATTTTAGAGGAGTGATATGGGTAAATTTTACATTCATTCTTAGGTTTCCAATAAAAACAGGTTACCTTGTTACAATCTTGGAAGAATGTTTCATCAGAAATAGGATCACTTGTGTAAGAACGCAAAATATTCGCTCGTAATCCTTTCGGTGGTTCATTTGTCATTTTGACCCCTGTCAAAGAAAAAGTAGAAACATTTTGTTGTTGTATATAGTAGACCACTAACTTGGTTATTCAAATATGTTTTCATTGAATGCTAGTTGTACCAAATACTTGTTTTCGTATGAGGAACTTTGCATTGTACAGGAATTTAATTTAAGAGTTTTCGTGAAAAAAGGATTTAAAGATTTCTTTATAATTTGGTCTCATTTCAGACACAATTCTTTAATACCTCATTGAGAGGGCTAGTGGGTTTTTGAACAAAATCTGAGTTTCAAGCACTATCAGTTTGATTGTGTATAAAAAATCTACATACTATTACCAAATTCAGTATCGTACAAAGATGTAAACCTCAAACTAAAGAATTCTTAACTTGTATTGAGAAAATGTACAACGTCTTACCGTTCTGTAGAATAGACACTGGAAAATCAGGAGATGGATAACTAGTCAACCATAGTCGAAAATCTGTGTGTGTATTTTCCGGAACAATTTCCTGCTCACAAATCTTTTCAAGACTAGGCATCCAACTGGTAGCGACATGACAATTTTGCAGAACAACCCATGTTCCGTTATTTAAAGCATCTTGTATCATTTTGTGAGCAATAGGACCCTGGGTTTATAAAAAAAATGCAAACGTTTAGGGAACAACATCGCTTTTTGAGCAGCAAACTCAATGCATTTCAAATATTAGGACATTAGGTAGATAGCAAAGGCGGTAAAAGTGGAAAGGTTCTCTAAGTCATGGAAAGTAATTCATTCAGATACGATAATATAAGGGAATCACAAACTTCCACTGACTTCATTGTAAGAAAAAAGGTATACGAATGTTCATCTGCTTTATCGTACAAATTTTGGCGTGGAGAAAATTTGGACAAATTGGTTATTTTGGTCTTACAGTAAATCGCCAAAATAAGTCCGCGCCAATTTTTTTTTCTTCGCTAACACCAAATTAAATCTACGTCAAATTTAATTTTTTTCTTTATTATCGTTTTCTTCTTACTTATCCTTGTTTGCCTTTCTAATAGCACCCGCCATCGCTAAATTAAATCCACGCCAAAAATTTGAAAGATTGAGGTAGTAAACTTCTATTTCAAGGAATCTGTAGGAAATTGACGCAAGAAAGAAAAAGGTCCATCGGGATTAAACGCTGATGACAGGAAGAAACCGTTCACCTCTAAAGTGTATAGTGACGCTGGAAAAAACTTGCGGGAAGCTTTAGCGAACGTTACAAAAAAGATCTGCATGGAAGAAATCAACGACAACTCTTTTGAAGCCTTTCTTTTTAAAGCCTCTCTTGCTTGTCGACTGGTCCGAATTGATAAAAGACCTATGTTTGTGGCCTATCGGTGTGGGAGTAGTACTGCGAAGAATATAGTGAAAAAGCTGTCATGCGAATTGTCAAAAATGACGCAAATAAACCCGGTAGTAAAGTTCAAATTTGCGCAGGCCACCCCGCTGGCAGTGAGGCAGTTGTACATTCCATGCAAGAGATATTCGAAGGAGAAGAATCGGAAGACGTAATCTTAGTTGATGCAGCAAACGCATAACAATCGAAAAACATTGCTACACAGCATAAAAATGTCATGTCGGAAAATATGTAAACAACTGCTAAAGTATCCCTACAAGACTTTTAGTTATCGGTGGTTACGAGTTAAAATCTTCAGAAGGAACAACTCAAGGATATCCACTTGGAATGGGTGTGTACGCCATCGGTTTGACCCTTTTCCTGGATATCATGCTAGAGCTGACATTAGGCATTGATATGACAGTATTTGCTGACGATGTCACTGCAACTGGTAACTATGATGCATTGAGACTATGATGGCAGAAGTTAAAAGAATTCGTTCCATTATTTATTTGGGTACTATACTCAACCCACAAAGTCCAGGCTCATTGTGAAAGAGCAATTTGAGCAGATTACTGAACACGTTTGAGGACACCGTCACAAAGATTTCAACAAAAAGAGAGAGACATCTTGGCTCAGTCATCAGTCATCCTGGATACAAAAACGAGTACGGCGAGAAGATTGCAAAAGAATGGGTGAATGAAATAGAAACCATGTCCAACATTGCAACGACACATCCTCAGAATACACGTGTTTCCACAAGTGGTTACCAACATAAGTTTTCTTATTTTTTACGAACAATTCCTCGTATAAAAGAGTTCCTGGTACCTGTTGAAGAAGCGATACGACACCAATTTATTCCAGCAATTATCGGAGGGCACATCGTTAATGATGAAGAAAAGATCCTTTCATGCACTGCCTTCACGACTTGGATGTCTAGGAGTGAAGATCATCACAGAAGAAACACCAATCGAACATGCAAACTCCAAAGAGCTAACGTCAAATCTATGTAACAGGCTGAAAACGAGAACGACGCAGCTGTTGGAAAGTTTATGACACAAATAAAAAACAAACGACATCGTCGCAACGAAGAAAAGTTAGAAGAACTGAAGGAAAGAGTGTCTGAGGAAACCAAGTGTATAAATGCTGCCAAACAACAGACTGGTGCACCATAATCTGGCTGACGAGTCTCCCGATCAAAAAGCTCCGCTACAACCTCAACAAGGAGCAATTCCCGGATGCTCTACGTAAGCAACAGACTGTGTGTGTGGAAAAGGAGTTTGATGCCACGCACGCACTCTTGTGCAAAAAAGTGGCTCCGTCAAGCAACGAAACAACGTAATACGCGATGAGGGGGAAGCTGCCAGAAGACGTTTGTCGGGACGTACGAAAAGAACCAGCGCCCCTGGTCTTGAACGGTAAACAGATGCACCAGCATCGAACAAGAACGACGAAGCTTCTGATTTTTGTCGCTCAACGATACAGGGGTCTGGAACTCAGGAAATGCTTTGAGAGGAACGAGATCGAGGCGGGAGGTGTTACGTTAAACGGGTGTTGTAAGTTGAAAACGTAACATTCACGCCACTAGTATTTGCTACGAATGGCGATATGGCGAGAGAATGTAAGCATTTCTAAAAGCGCCTGGCTGAAATGATAGCCAAGAAACGGAAGATCGAATACGCAACGGCTACAAACTTTATAATAACAGGACTTTCCTTCTCTATACTAAGATCAACTTTATTGTGTCTGAGAGACTCCAGATTATACAATTACATCATGATTATGTCATGACTATAGTCTGATCGATATGGACCTCTCTAATGCAATATCATAGATTTCAAAAGATTGATTTTCTCCTTTTTTAAAAATACTTTTTCTAATTATGATATTTGTATACCCGTAGACGAGCTGTAAATAAAAATCCTTCCCTGTATTGGCACCGTGGTGTTTATAATTGTAAATCGAGGTCTAGATTTATGGCATGACAGACCGACCAACGACCACCTTTGTTAAATAGAATAAATGTTCACGAAGAAAAGAAAAAGGTTACATGACTACCTGTCCTTGACCAAGCGAAATGGTTTGTATTCGATCACCACCAAAACCTTTCTCCTCGGCGAACTTTCGAAGGGCAGCCATTGGATCAGCACCAGGTGACAAAACGAATATCAAGGGCGTTGTACAATTAGCGTCACTGTAACTCAACGGTAAATTGAACGTGGGCGGTTCAACATATGTACGCCCCATATTTTCCACAATAAAATCCTAAAATATATTTCATTAAATATTTTTGGTTTTTTATACAAGGGCGGCGCCACGTTTTGAAAAGATGAGGGGCTTGAGAGACAGTTTTGAAAAAACAGCAACATTATTTATCAAAAAAGTGAAGGTCCTTATTATTCGAGAAACGTGAATTTGAAATGTTGGCGTCAGTTGTTACCAATAGGGAAATAGTGTACACCATCGTATTGATATAAGGTTATTTAATCACTCATTAATCATTAATCATTATTGAAAGCATACGCACTTTTTTCATTTGAAATGTTGGCGTCAGTACTACTAATAGGGAAATAGTGTACACCATCGTACCGATATAAGGTTATTTAATCACTCATTAATCATTAATCATTATTGAAAGCATACGCACTTTTTTCTTCTTAAGAAACAAGGTTTGCCAGGTAGCCTCGACTTTTTGAGCCTAGCTGTTTCTTAACAGTTTCTTAGTCATATAAATTTTTTGACGTTTTTGTGATAACTAAAACTTTAATTTCTGAGAAAAATTGACAGTAGCTATTGGGATTTGGAAGGAGAATGGAGAGGTAAG
>JAUBWS010111897.1:0-10017 GCA_032270445.1 Darlingtonia californica
TCTTACCAACTGTCATTTGAGGTTGTACCATACTCATTTTTCCTTCTGATTTGTGGGAAGAGGTAAAAATTAGATAAGGCATCCAGACTACATGTGCATTTGCAGGCATGTACGATAATGATGTGTAAATACAAAATAAGATAGTTTCTAGTCAGATGAGAAAGTAACGATGGAATTTTGTTGAACCTTAAATCAGATCATTAGGACTTTATGCTTTTTCTATTCTTATCAATTAAATCCGTGGCTGATATAATGCACTACTCAGTTAATTTGGCACTGAATTCAAGAAGGTTGGTCCCAGTTTTTATGTGATCATGAGGATTTTGGTACTAAATTTTGTCCTTTATTGCTAATTCCATAAAGCACTCTGTTCCCTACAAGGCTACTTCTCATTTAGAGAAGTTTGAAAAGAAATGATTATTGATAGATAATAACAAATAAATCAGCTACATTGATTTTTTAAAGCCAAGTGCAGAGCATATTAAATGGGCTTCTCGATGGGATTACATCTTGGATTCGATGCCACATACCAAAATCCACTGGTTCAGGTAAATACAATCCTATAAAATGTCAAATATCTTTTCTCTTCGCTGTAGTGAAATCTTTTAATAAGAAAGCAGGTGCCCCATTAAAGGTTTAAAATTAGATAAAAAATCATTAGTACTTTGGGAATATTTTCATATCTGAGATAACTTTAACTCTTGTTACTCTAGTAAGTGTTTACTCTTTACATTACATTGGTGTAACTGTGAAATTTCCCTAAAGAACCAACCTTTGTCCATCAAAATACCCTTATCTGTGATTTAGTTTCCCAAAATATTGTTAAGAGTCAGAAATTATGACCCAAAAACTTTCCACGCATCTAATTTTTCTCTCTTTCTAGCATCACCAATTCCCTCGTAATTGTTTTGTTTTTGTCTGGTATGATCGGCATGATCCTTTTGCGTACCCTGCATCGTGACATTTCACGCTACAATCAATTGATTGATTCTGGGGTAAGTCAGAATTTTGTCTATAGCTTTCATTACAAGATGATTGCTAGAAAGCATTTCAAGGAGACTTTATACGCTTACCTTAAGGGAGTTAATTTTTGGGGTAACTTATTTGCGCTGATTTTTTTCCTCGAAATTTTGCGAGCTAAAAAGGAATTTATTTTCGCCTTTTTCCGCGGATTCGTTGGTGAAGGGAATTTAGCGGGAATTTTGTATAAATTTTTTTCAGTTTTTTGAATGAAAATTTACCAGATTTGGCAAAAATGTTATATTAAGAATTTCAGATTTTTTCAGGGAACTAATTTTCGCAGCAGGGTATTTGGATTTTCACGTGAACTAATGCAAAAAACCTCGAAAATTCCTGGGAAAAATAATTCCCTTTACATAGTCACTTTTGCACAATGTTGACACAATATGAGCCTCTTTTAGCTGGTGTTGTTTTTTGACGATTTCTATGTAAAAAAAAAAATTAATTCAAACCTTTTTGATGCATCACTTTGTTATTAAATTCTATAATTAGTGAAAAAAATTGTTTAATTTTTACCAAAATGCCAAGAAATATTATTTTTTTGATTTTCCAAATGTTTCCCATAGTAGTTGATTTTTGTAACATGTCCTTTCAGAAGCTTTCAAATTAATGAAGGTTGACGTCTACAAGTTCTTTTTCAAAGGATTTTTGTGGTAGAGCAAAATATCTACAATTTTCCTTATCGTTGATTTATATATTTTGGACAGGATGATGTACAAGAAGAATTTGGTTGGAAATTACTTCATGGTGACGTATTCCGACCACCAAGAGCTGGTATGCTCTTATCTGTCTGCATCGGTATTGGAACTCAAATCATTGTGATGGTATCAATCACCTTAGGTAAAGTATTCAGTGATTTTCTTAATTAGTTCTTAGTTCGTCCCCCCCCCCCCCCCACTTCCCCCCATTAGTACTGTAAAATGTTTGAGGCGCAATAAATGTGATACAGTCTTTTTGTGTGTCTCCAGCAAATACATTTTTATCTTGGGCTGAATTTCCCAGTACGTTATATGATTTTAAAGGAAACTGTCAATTATTTCTACCGGAAGAATAACGAACAAAAAGTAAAGGAAGACAAAATTTAAGTATAATGTGATTCGTAGAAAAGCAACTGCTAACTACAGGCTTTGAAAGGATTGAGTTCCACCACTTCTGTATGAATGGAAAAACCACTCCTATTCCAATGGGTCTGTTACCGAATCTTAAAAGCGCTAAGCTTTGAAAAACGCCAGTCAGTCCAGTTACTCTTTTTCTAAGGCTTAAAATATGTATAACGTCCGGATGTGAAAACGGCTGTCTGGTTATCAGATCAATGTGGTTTCTTGTTTTCTTCCTCAACTCCTAATTCTTTTTCTTTTATTATTCTATTAATGTTGCCAATTACGGTATCATCAATTTTGGTGATCTCATAATTAGTTTTTAATCTTTTACTATAAAATGACCGCGATTAGATTTTGCGATATCCGCGCAGGATTTGTGTTAATTGTCCTGTAATTGCTCTAATAATGTAATTGTATTGCCATTCACTAATGGATCGACATTGAAGAGTTTTTATCACACATCAAGTGTGACTTGTTTGCAGAAGTAGGAAACACGGATGTGAATTGCGTCTTGATCATACAAACTATTTTAAGAGACTTCTACTGAAGAACCAAGTGGTTAATCAAAACGACTTTCTTAGAAACATCCTTAATCATTAGAAATCGGTTTTTATGTTTACTCATAATTGTTTGTGCATGGGTCTAATTGTGTTCTCATTAGCATCATTATTTTGGTAATTATGTAATTATATAATTATGATTTTCCTTTCAGGTTTTGCTTGTCTCGGCTTTCTTTCGCCCGCCAATAGAGGTGCCTTAATGACCTGTGTTTTGGTAGGTTTAAACTTTTTTAAATCCTAAGGACTTTTTGAACATCTCACATGTTTTATAAGCATGTAAAACTTTTTTTAATTATTTTTTTAAATCACGTCACTAATTATGCTTAATAATGTAACACGATGTGTCATTTTCCAACTCTCTCGAGAATACAAAATGGTTAGAACTTCAAATACAAATAACTTTTGATAGGAAAAATGATATTACCTTTAATCTTCCACAGCTTGTTTACATCCTAAAAAGAATGATGCTAAATGATAAAAAATTACGATGGCGTAATCATTTCAAAATTGCGGTGGGGCCATTTTGAGGCGGTTTTGGCTCCCCATTATGTCCCAAAACTTTATTTTCATGAAAAGTTTTGAATTTTGAGCTCAAATATGCTTATCTAGAAGCTTGGTTTTCTCCAGATTATTTTTCACCTCCTTTGATTTTAGGATTAATTTCCGAATCACTTTCAGTTGTTATACTCGATATAGTTGACGTTCCTTGCCAAAGTATTTTGAATTCTTTAAGGTTATTGGCATTTTTTTATAAAAATAACATTTGTGAAGTGAGATTAGCCATATACATTAAAATGCTTGGTGTGTAACGCTGTCATAAAATCCGGCATATATATATATATTTTTGTGTGTGGTTTATATCCGAAAAGAAACTCAACATGTAGTAAACTCTGTGTCTAATTCAACCGTCGAGGGAAATGAGACGACAAGAATTAGAACGTGTAACGCTAACGAACGTATACTAAACTGAAATCGATAAAAAACGCGTAGTGCTCGAATATCTTAAATCTTTAAATGTGAAAACGATAAAAAACATACCATTCTCAGTTGATCATCAAGTGTTTTAAAGTGCGAAATCGATAAGAAACGCTTAGTGCTCATATATTATCGATTAGTGAAGTGTGAAATCGATAAGAAACACTTAGTGTTTAATATTATCGATTAGTGAATTTAAAATAAACTTACAGTACTTGAATGTTTTAAAATACGAAATCGATAAAAACGGAAAATAATTTTTAAACTTTGAACAATCATCAACTATGCATTTCCACATTCGGTGACAATGAGCTTCAAGGCCTTCATAAAGCTTTCAGTAGTGGTCATTTTCAATCAATATTAGTTCCATAAGTCTTTCATAATTGATTCCTAAAAAGGTAGTATTCCCATGTTAATGTTCTAAGTAGAATGGAAGAGGCCATTTTTTGTAAATATGAACCTTAACCCTGTTCCGAAGCGACATGGCTGTGATTTACAGCACCTTCACATAAGGTTTTCCAGTCACCTTAAGTTCTACCGGGTGTCCCACAAAAATGTAGCCTATTGTAGAAAATGTCATGAGACTTCATCAAAAGTACCGCATCTCACAACAAAGGATAAACTAAAAGTATTCTATGCAATTGCTAATGACATTTTTACGAGAGGCTAAATTTTTTGGGACACCCCATATGAGGCTCTTTGAACACATTCCAATGCAGGCAGAATTGATAACAGCTCTAATTTACAATTGAAGAAACAAATATGAGTCTTAATTCCTTTTTAGGTATTATTCGTTTGTTTATCAGCTGTTGGAGGATACTTCTCTGCTCGCATCTATAAAAGTAAGTCTCACGTAACTTTATATCATAGATAGCGTATAAGATTAATTCTGCTGTATCAGAAAATATGCCATTTTTGATTTCAACCGAAACAGCGCATTCCGAATGGAAATTGTAAGCGTGATGCATTAGAAATTTAAATATAGCATTTTGATATGTTCATATTTTTCTCGGTATTTAGACTGTAGTTCTAGACCTAAATTTTTCGATTCTCGAAAGATTTTGTCTAAAATTACTTTATTGTTTATTTAGACATTCGAATGTTTCTGCCCTTAAAATAAACTAAACCGTTTGTTATATTTTTTTTATAGCTGTTGGCGGTGAAAGGTGGAAAACTAATGTTCTTTTTACTGCTTTCTTGTTCCCTGGGTAAGTAATCTATCATTAGTTGTCTCGTCTTGATTACTTCTATTTCTTTTGAATGCTCGTTACTTTGTTTGATGTTTGGCTACGGACTATAGGCTAAAAAGATCCGATAATTTCTAGAAGTTGAATTAGGTGAGTTACGTTTTCCTTCTTTTTGCCAACCCTAACTTTTGCGTTAGAACCTTTTTCATTGTTTTCTTTTTTTACCATTCTCCTCCTTTGAAGTCGTACACCTAAAAGACACGGGAATGATCCGGACTTCGTTTTACGTAACCATTACGACAGACGTACGAAATCAACCACTAAAGTTTTGTATTGAATTAACGTGTTATGACAATGCATTAAAACGCTTTAAGTCACTCATATTTATTGCTATGGAAAAAATTCATCCTGCCGTGAAAATTGGCTTAGTAGTATACAGCGTTAACAGTGGTTGGAGTTGAGTTCAATGGTAGTTTTGATAGTTTCTACAAGAATCTTCGTTGGCTCCAGAATGTTAACTATATGATTGTTTGAAACGCGTTCTTCTTTATTTTTAGCCTGATCTTTGGTATATTCTTTATCTTGAATCTGGCATTATGGGTGAAAGGCTCATCTGCTGCAATTCCCTTCGGCACTTTGGTTGCCTTGTTGGCTTTATGGTACGTAACCGAACTTAACTTTCTATAAGTCGGTTTAATTTACTAACTTTTTCTAATACTGTTTTATCAATTGAAAAATTCGTCGGGTAAAATTTTCGTCACATAATGTTTTCTCAATTTTTTTTCTAATAGATTTTAAAAGATTTGTTTTTTTCTGATTTTCCCCGAGGAAGACCTGAAAAAGACTACTAACACCGTTCATTGACCTCCCTATAAAATTATAACCTAAGAATATGGTTTTCGTTTTTCACCATAGGTTTGGCATCTCTGTACCACTCACTTTCTTGGGAGCATATCTTGGATTTAAAAAACCAGTAAGTTGATGTATCTTATGTCCCATTAAGTGATTGCATATGCACGCCTCCGCGTTCGCCTAATCTTAATGAAATGTATGCACACCTCAAAACATCTGCTCCGAAATCGAACGCTGGATCAAGCACGTGTTTAGACTTTTGCGATCTTGCCCTCAAAAGCTAGTTTCTTATCGGTGTTTTTTATTGCGGTTGTTAACGACTCCACTTGTACGTACATGTGGCAAATTGCTAACGTATTTAATCTTGCATAGTACTCGAGTCGTACATCCACTATACGATTTACCTTTAATTTAATATGCTGAAGCTTGAACAGTATCATTGCTTCCTCCCCCCCCCCTCAGCAGAAAGTAGAAAATTTCTTTAAAAGGGGGGGGGGGGGCAATTTGAATTTCTTCGGCCGACCCTGAAAGGGGTCAAGATATTTTTCTGGGGGGAGGGTTGAAACCCTCGAGGAAGCAATGGGTATTCAATACAATACTTTCGTTTTCTTGGTTTTACCTCTACCCCCTTCTTTGAACGAACTATACTTCTTGAAAATCCCCTTATCAACCAGAGTTAATTTTCTACTATTCTATCCTTTAGCCAATTGAATTTCCAGTCAGAACAAATCAAATCCCTCGTCAAATCCCTGAACAGGTAAGATCTTTCAGTTTTTTTGCTATATATAAACGTACCGCTCGAATGACAAAATGTGTGTCAATACTTCATACAAACGCCTGTCAATTTTTTTTGAATACTTTAGGCGTAGAAACTTTCGCGAGTGGGAAAATTCGCGAAATTTGTGTATTTCGCGTACATAAAATTTCGCGAATAATTTAAACCGCGCAAATACTGAAACTTAACACTAAAAAGTTGCCGGTATTAGGCCTGATGTCATTGTTATACCCTTTTTTACTACCTTTTTTGTTCAGTGTTATATAATAGTCAATTAAAAAGCTAAGAAATGGTGCTTCGCACTGTCTATTTCTGTGTGTCAGATTTATTTCGCGAATGGATTGAAAAGATTTTTGGTGTACATAAACTTTCGCGAATGAGCTAAACTGAAACTTTTCGCGACAAACTTTTGGAAAAATTCGCAACCTAAAGTACTTAGTCAAGGCAAAATTTGTCTTGGGTGTAATCTTTTTCAAGCACGCCTGCGTAGTTTTTCAGTCATGCATCAAATTCGTGGAAAAATTGGTTTTAATTAAGGTTTAGCATTCGATACTTTGGGATTTTCACGCAAAACTCTCCTTCTGCTTTTTGACTACCTGACAAATAGACTGCAATATGTGCAGGTAGATGACAATACCTCAGAACATTTTCAAGTAAAGTTTGGTGTCTCACAAGGCAGTATCCTTGGGCCGATTCTATTCAACCTCTACGTCTCAACAATATGTTAAAATGGCTCTAGTTCATACCTAATGTACGCAGATGAACAGCGAAACATAGGTCTTCGATCAACAAGGGAAAATTGGTTTATAATTTAGGTTTAAGGAAGCACAGATAGAAGCTACGTTTAATGTATCGGTGTTTTAACGAACTTCTCTTAAATGTGAGAAGTATTGAAATAACAAATTTATTTAACAAGAAATGTTATGAATATTATTTTGATAAGTTTAAAGCTCGAATTTCTAGTATTTTGAACTAAACTTTTGCGATCTCTTACAGTCTACTAATTTTTCTCGATGAAGTTTTAGCATAAAATCAATCTTAATCGTGATTTAGTTGCAGTGTGTCATACTTTTTTATCCTTACGAATTGCTTTAATCCAAATTACACTGAGCCCAATGTCGATCCAACTTTCAATTAAACGGTTTTTTTAGTTTTTGTGTTATACTTAACTACTGCATCTGTCTGATCACCAACGTATTCTCTAATTTAATTTAATTTATATTTATTATGCATGATTTACACATCATTTTACTCTATTTCTGGAGCTGAAATATAAATAGAATAAATAAATAAAATTTTAAAACCTTTAATTTCATCTGCGCGAGATGTTAAAGTTCCGTTTAATGGAAACCGCCCTTGAATAGAATGTAAGTTAGAGCATTTTTTCGACAATTTTTCACAAAAGTTAAGATGGACGAAAATGCAAAACATTTACTTTGATCAACCGAAAAAATAATTACTAGAATCTCTTTTTTCTTTGTTTTTTTAGAGCATGTACACAAGATCGTTGCCATGCATTCTTATGGGTGGTGTATTACCGTTTGGCTGTATTTTCATTCAGCTTTTCTTTATCTTGAATAGCATATGGTATGTTTTGTTGCTTAATTCATTCATTTTTTGCGCGCCTGTTATTTTTGTGGGCAACGCTTCGTGCGAAATATGTTCCCCGATCGATGTTTGCTTTGCAGGATTCCATTCAATTTTTTTAAATCGGCGAAAAAGTGCCGACGTAAATAGGCAATGTTCATTTTACGTCTGCAAAATTACATTTTACGTTGGCGAAATTACAATTTACGTCGGCAAAATTACAATTTACGTTGGCGAAATTTATTTTACTTTACTTTCTATAAAAAGTTTTTTGTTTCTTTCTATAAAAATAACCAATGAGGTAAATATAAGTGAGGAGAAAGAAAACTGTTTAACAACCGTTTAAAGAAAATACTTTAGAAAAACAAAACCAGAGTAAAGTCGGCAAAAAAGTGCCGACGTAGTATGGTGATTTTCACATTTTTACATCAGCATTTACGTCGGTATTAGCTGAATGCCAACGTGAATTGGCAAAGCTTGCTTTGAAAAGTCAGAGGGATCAAGCAGTTGGTACGACATACTTTGACTTTTACTACTAGTTAAATTTCTTCCTTTGTGCCACCCTTGTATAACACCACCTAGCACTCTTAGTAATAACTGCAACTCGAAAATTTTATTTATCTACTACCACGGTATTTAGTATAATCTTGTAGAGCTACAATCAAAGAGCAAGCCACCCTTGTATAGCACCACCGAGCACCCTTAGTAATAACTGCAATTCGAAAACTTTACTTTTCTACCACCACGGTATTTAATAAAATCTTTTAGAGCTACAATCATGGAGCAAATTGTAGGGAACTTTTCAGAAATTACCACTTCTCATAATCGTCCAGCTAACATTATCCAAATGTGCCGCCCCATTTCCCTATTTCAATGTTGAAAGTGACACGTAGAGGAATACTTCGCTTTTCAAAAAACAAAAAACTCTCATCGCAAAATCGCAAAGGAAATACCTGTTTTTTCAAGTGTTCCTTATTTTTGTCTAAGACTATAGGTTGTTATGTGATTAGGTCCATGCAACTGAACATTTTCAAACTGGGTATTTGCGTTTATACGCATAAATTCTTCTATTTCATTATTTAGGTCACATCAAATCTACTACATGTTTGGCTTTCTCTTTGTCGTTTACGTCATTCTCTTGATCACGTGTTCAGAGACAACCATTCTGCTGTGTTATTTCCATCTTTGCGCTGAGGTTTGTAATATTGTGGACCGTTATCCAAGCTTAATCCTTCGTAGCACGTCCTATCTTCTATTACGCCGTATAATAAGGGGGGAGGGGGTGTTGAGCAGATGTTTCTTGATGTGAATTCACCACGCAATGTTCTTCAGGGTAACTCCCCCCTCAGCCAACCTCCAAATTGAATCGACTCCTTTTTGGTCATTTCCCCAAAAAATATTTTAGATCAGCCTTCTTCCATTTACAGGCAATAATTAGAACTTTAAATTTTAGAAAAACTTGAACACCCTCGCCACAACTTAAGCTTTACTCCCATCCAAAATATACATTCTAATGGTGATAGCAGCAAAACCTCTCTAAATTATCAGGTTTTTGGGTTACATTTGATTAATTGAAAATATGGCCCCTGAAGAGACCCATTCTCCATTTCACTCCACCTTCTCAAAACGTTCGAAAAAAGGTCCCCTCGTTTTGCAGCCCAGAAATAATTCCAGGCTCCCTTGCTCCTAACAGCTATCACCATACTTCTATTGTTTTTACAGGATTATCACTGGTGGTGGAGGTCGTTCTTGACAAGTGGTTTCACTGGTGTTTATCTCTTCTTGTATTCTATCCATTATTTTGTCACCAAGTTACAAATCGTTGGACATACCAGCACTTTCTTATATTTTGGATATACCTCTATCATGGTGATATTGTTTTCACTGTTGACTGGTAAGTACTCGGCCTACTCTCGAGTGCCACATAAACGGGGGGGGGGGGGGGGGGGGGGGGGGGGGGG
>JAUBWS010111930.1:0-10015 GCA_032270445.1 Darlingtonia californica
TATTCTTAAATGATTCTTAATTTTTCCTACATAAATCAGCCTCAATAATTAATATTGTGTTTTCAATCACAATTGATAACATAATTTTCCAAAAAAGCTATTTTTTTAGGCAAATCTTTGAATTTGAGCCTGGGCATGATTCTTGTGATATTCTTAATTAATTGACGATTTTGAGCCTTGTGATTCTTATAAAAAGGATTCTTATAAAAAAAAAAACGTGTAGCCCAAGAAATCGTCATGTTATGTTGAAACACATGTAAAGTTTTTACTCATTCCCAGACTAAGTCTTCCGAAAATATTTAGAAGGAAACTTGGCGTGTGTGTACATACCAGCCTTCCAGGGTGTCTCTAAGTTTACAACAAAATATCTTATTAATGTTTTTGAAAGTTTATGCCTTTTTTTATAATGTTTTTATTGAGTAAATAGCTAACCCGGGAAGGGGTTACTCAACCTATAGACCATAACTACGTGCCGTACGTAGGGTAAAATACTTAACTAGTCTATTATTTTTATTATAACACTAGATGTAGCGGCGTAACTTAAGACAGGCACAGCGATGGAGAGAACGGCACTCGGAGTTAAAAAATAATAATCTTTTCCTTTCTCACAATTCCCGTACGGCACTTCCCAAAAAACACGAAATTTCAAGTTCAGCCTCATTAAGGGTTGTGATTCTAATAAGATTTAGGGGAAACTTTGGAAATTTTGGAGACAATGTTCAAAAATAGTCCTCGGGCGGCACATGCTTGACAATTTCTAAGACTAGATCCTCCCGCCCTCCCACCCTCGGACAAATGAACTAATAAACATGTCCAATTGCACGCCAGGGTCTGAGAACTTCCGTTGAATTTCTAGGTAGCAGATATTTGAAAGAGAATCATACTCAGATATCATACTAAAGATAATCATAATAATCTTATACTATACCAGGTGAAAAGTTAGGACCTAATTTGTCACACTGATAAGTATACAGCAGTTTTATTTTGAACTGTGTGTAGTGTAAAACATTGTATTCTTTAGAATTTTACGTCAAATGTTCCCACCATCTTATGCTCTTCAAGATTTTCCCAAAGATGACATATAATGGCTAATTTCTCTATGGTTGATCATCATTATATGAAAATAGGAGAATTTCATGCTCCCACCCACTATACTGATAACAAATTGCTAAAAATAATTTATGTAACTCAAAATATCTCAGGAAAACATCTGGCACTCGTTGAATAAGTAAATTACCAATCAAAAATCTATTTTGGACTTATCTGACACGATCAATCGTAATATAACTGAATATTGATTTTTCATCTGATGTCAAAATGTAAACAAAACAAAGTCCTATAAACGATGATTGTACGGTCAAGATCAACAAATTACAACATACCAAGTCTGTTTGCGATACAATGTAAAAGTGTCTTATCTCACAGACAACGTTCTCTTCCGCGATGAAAATTTGCAAATATTTTGAACATTTAAGGTCTGTTTCAAACGACATGTAAGTGTGGAATTCAAGAGAGTGGGTTTTCCGTGCAAAATCTCTGATTGTGATTGACCGTAAGGGAATAAATCTTTTTATAAGAAACTTCTAAGTCTAGGTTATTGAATTAACCGACAAATTAAGAAATACTTTTAGGAAACTATTAATTTAGAAACGAGTTCGCAGTTTACCTGCAGCTACGTTGATCCTAATGGAAAATGACCCTACATTGAGCGACAGTAGGACTGGATGCCTTTTAGGTTATCAGAGAACTCGACAGTTGCTTGATAAGCAATGTGGAGAAACAAATATTACCTTTATTCAGCGATTACGGTTAAATTGAAGTCATGGTCACGATTGAAACCTCATTAAAGCTTCCTTTTGAAATACAAGTCATTTGTGTTTTCTCTGAAAGATTTGAAAGTTAAAGACAGTCCTCCTCCTGGTGTATCGGCTAACGTCCTAAACCGTAAAATAACCGTAATGTCAAAATCGTAAAATACGGAGCATGCGCAGTAGCTATTTCTACCATAACAATAGTATCACCACAACAACATGAAAAGAGCCAATCACGTCACTTTGTTACGCGCACTTTTAACCAATCAGCGTGATTTTTAACTTTAAGTTTAATGTTTATAGTTTCCAGGCTTCTAAATTACTTAACTTCGGACGTATGCCGATAGACCAAGAGGAGGGCAAGAAAGCCCGGAACGGTTTATCGGAAAGACTAGATGAGTCTCAGCGTGGGGAAGAAACATAACCGCTATAATCGCTACAGTTAGTGTTATGTAGGTGTTGCTTACTCAAAAATTGTTTCTTGGCGTTTTTAGCTCCAAAAACTGTTATCGAGGACCCAATTTTTTGTTTATAAACACACAACTGTTACTAATATTTGTTTTGTTAATTTTGAAGTAGCTATATCAAATGAAAAATCATGAAAACTGGTTTGTTTTGTAATAATTTTTTCAATTATGGTCTTTTCAAATGAACAATAATAAAAAACTATGATCTTGCCTCGCTTACAACTTCCAGCTCCCCTAAAAACTTGATCATGTAAATTCATACTACATACTTAGCACTCATGTGTGAATTTTATTGAGCTATGTACATCATGGCATTGGTGTCAGAATTGAAACAAGTGTGTATATAATTACATGTGAAAATGTGTAAAAAGCATATTAAAATATTATGAAAAGGACGCGAAGAATAACTATGACTTTCATCACCTCATGTAGAGAGTGTAAAACAATTTCAAAGCTTGATCAGTATACTTACAGTAATTATAACGGACTTATAAAACAAATTCATGGTCAAAAACAAACAAGGATATATTTAGGGATATGATATTGTTCAAAAATATTTGATATATGCAAATGACTTAAAAGAATATCATTCAACAAATAAACAAAGAACGCTGATACTGAAAATGCTAGAAACTGCTAATAACGGTATGATTTATTTTATGCTCAACTAGCCTTAATTTGGAAGTTTTAACATGGAAGTTAAGACTAGACTGCTATTGGTTTTGGGCAAAAGCAAACTATCAAAATATATGGGGTTGGTCATTCGAAGTGACCGATTCAGGGGACCTCAGCCCCCCCTCCTAATAATTTTTTCAATTATGGTCCTTTCAAATTAACAATAATTAAAAACAATGATCTTGCCTCGCTTATGACTTCCAGCTTCCCTAAAGAAAAATTTATTCCGTGGCCCCTGTGATTGTAAATTTTAAACCAGCAATGGGAGTAAAACTGGCTATTTCTACGTATATATTTGGAATAAATCCAAGATGGGCAAGATCTTTATCAAGGGTTTGAGCATTTAGCATGGAGAAACTACTCATCTTACAGTCTCCTCACTAATGCGATCCTTCTTTATTCAAAAATCTGCTAATTCTTCCATATGCAAGTTGCTTACAACGCTCTGTAATTCAAAATACCTCCTTTTCCTTTTAAAGGTCGAATTAAAGATAACCAACTTCCAACCAACTGTACTCTATATGCTCTCTTATTAGTACAACGAGGGGAGGGGTAAGAAAGCAGAAAGAATAAAGATGAAAAATACGTTGGCGTTGACTTACTTTGCATGCTTTACGATTAAACTTTACCATAAGGGCATATGCAGAGCTAAGCTGAAGAAGGAGGGAATCGGGTCTGGGTCCTGTCCTACTTCGCATTATTTGAGTTTTCTATAGAAACGCTCGTTATAAGTGTTTGATTAAGCAAGCAAAATATTGTCTCGATTTGTCGTTCTTCCAAACATTTATAACAAGCGTTTCTATAGAAAACTCGAATTATGCGAAATAAGACCTTTCTCATACTCCTGGAGGCACTTTAAACTACCTCCTTTGAAAAATGTGACGGTCTTTTGGGAAAGAGAGCTTGGATATTTTTACCGCGATCATAGTCCACCCGCTGGCAAAATCACTAAAAAACGTATGCAGAGGAGTTCATTTCTTTCGGTTTAAATAGGAATGTTCTCCTCCACACACGTTTTTTCAAGGTTTTGAGAAATAAAGAAGTAAATTACGGTTGGTTTATACCCCCTTTTCCCATAGACCGTCGTTGACAAATAATATTTTATAATTGGCCAATAAACACCATTTACTGTCGTTGACAAGCAGTATATTGTAAATGGTCAATGAACACTATTTACTGTCGTTGACAAGCAATATATTGTAAATGGTCAACATACACCATTCACTGTCGTTGACAAGCAGTAAATTGTAAATGGTCAACATACACCATTTACTGTCGTTGACAAGCAGTATTTTTCGTTGACAAGTAATTTTATCTCCCTAATGTCCACTTACTAACGTTTTTTGTCGGTGGACGTCGTTTGCAGTAAACCAGAATATTGGACATGAGTGCTGAATTTGACCCAACGAAATAATATAATTAATCACCTTGGACATGCACTGCCTAGTAAGATAAAACCATTGCAGAAATACAGAATTAATCGAAATAATATGCAAGAAAACCTTTTCTCTCACCTTTGTAATGAATGTCTCGGGCGACTTTTGCAAGTTATAAGTCGCGTCCTCTATCAAATCGTCAAATCGAAATTTGCTCGTCCTTATTTGAAACGTGCAAATTAAACATAAGAATTTTCTTAATCCCCTGACCAGATCCTTGATAAGTAATTATATTGTCTTTTATAATTACGTGTAATTAATATACATTATTCACATATGATTTCACCAAATTTCTTAAGAATTCATAAACGTGACGTAAGAAAAGGTGCATATTTTGTGTTTGTTTTTACGCGTCCTAGTGCTATATAAGGTTAAAACGAGTGACGAAAATGGTCTGACAATCTGGGCAATAAACAGCTAGTTTTCACGCACGATTTAATGAGGGAGTACAGGTTAATGGCCTTGTTTATAAGTAACTATTAATAGAAATGAGGTACTACAATTTTTATCACGAAGTTAACAAATTGAATCTAGAGCTTTTTATCAAATTGATTAAGATGGAATTCATGACTATCTGACTTCTCATTAATGTAGAGGTTGAAAATAGAGAAGGTTTGTGTAATTTCTGAGAATTGTTCAAACTGAGAAAGATTCAAAGTTTGTTTCTGGTTTCATAATACGTACAAGGCAATAACTACTATAGAATCATCGAGAAAGCCGTTAACGATTCCGAAAATAAATTTCATAGCAATAGATATTACATATATAATTTGAGGCGTTAACGCATAACGTTAGCATCATTTTCAGAATGGACAAAAATAAATTGTCTTATTATACTGTCATCTATTTCCAGTACCAAATAAAATTCAAAATGAATATAAAACAGTGAATATCAAAATTCTGTATAAACAAAAATAACAAAAATAGACCAAAAATATTAAAAATCTAAATCCAATATAGCGCAAAAGCCTGCTTGACTGGGTTTCGTATTTCACTATTTTACGGGGCATTTTATCCCCATTTCATGGAAGTATTTCCTTATACGGAATAAAGGGGATGTGAGCTCGGTAGACTTCTGCACTATGGAATATCGTCGGACTAAGAAAAGTCGTAATATCTTTACTTTACAGAAGAATGGTGGCTGAAATTTAGCACACCATTTTCTCCTTTGAAGCATTCAAAAGGTACAGAAGACATCTTTAAGACAGTCAGATCCTTCAAAGGACGTCTTTCAGATATTCACAACATTCAAAAGACGTCTTTAAAACAGTCAGATCCTTCAAAGGACGTCTTTCAGATATTCAGAACATTCAAAAGACGTCTTTAAGACATTCAGATCATTCAAAAGACCTTTTTAAGTCATTCAAAACGTTCAAACTAAGAACGTTCAAAGGTTGCCTTTAAGACGTACCAATTTGTAAACAGTCGGATCGTTTATAGAAAAATTTCTGTTACAAAAATATATACATATCAAACTTTGATAACCAATAAAAAAACTATAATATAAATTATTATCCGTTTATATAATTTTCCTTTTCAATCCCAAAAATATGATTTAAATTCATCATTATATACAAATGTACAAACTGTTTTTATTAATTACCAAATAATTAATTTGACTACGTTCGTAGGTACACCAACGTATCTTTTGAAAACCAGAGATTATTTAAAATATGGAAAAAAACGACAAGTAATCGAGAATCGAAATTAAACCGATCGATGAAAGACGTAAATTGAAGAGCTTTGACCGAGTATGGTTAAAAGGTGCTTGACGCGTAAACCAGAGTACCGAGTGTGAGACATTCGGTAGTAAAATTTATTAATTATGTATGGTACCCTGGGGTGTTTCCATGAAGGAAGGACCCTGAGGCTATCTTGGGTAAATAAGCAAACCATTTATTCCACCATTCAGAGAGGGGCACGAGTGAATTAGCTTTCGGTTTCCGAGGGAATGCTGATAGATAAGAGTTAGTCACTTTTGTCTGGATTGTCTTATCTTATAAAGTATGTAAAGAATTCCAGCAAAATGTGTAGCCCGTCATAAAAATATCATCAGAAACGGTATAGAAAATTTGTTTTTCCTCGTTCTAATTTGTGGTGCTTTTGATGAATTCTCTACTTTTCTGCAATGGGCTATAATTTTTTTGAGTTACCCTGTATAAGCATGTTAGAATTCAAACTCACGAAATTATCACGCAGACGTGCTTCCAAGTGACTATTATGTCTACACTATTCATTAGCGATGGTTCAAATGTGAGGACTTAATGAAGTTATGCATGTCTCAAAACACGATGGCGACTTTTTGGTAACCAATAGTAACTATCTGATCACCAATAAACTCTAACTGATGAATAACGTCATAAAAATCTCTGTAAGGTAGAAAGTTGTCCGATTTACAGAAATGTCCGCTTTAGCGAGAATTCCTTAAAAGAACATTACTTCCGTTCAACCTGTTTCACATTTCCCATGTAAGTGTCCGCACTTTAGACATGTCCGCTTAATATGCATTCCATTGTATAAGCCATTAACTATAGGTTAATTAGTGTCTATCCATAAGAATCAACATACAACATACTTACTAGCTAATTAACTATATTCATCGTATCATCTTGCCTAATAACCGACTAAGCTAATAAAACATTTTAAGATTACTAATTTCACGTGGTAACGTTTTATAATCCAATTATTAGAAACCAACTTTGTTCAGGATATATTCATATTTACCCAATATAGCATCTTCAGTTTTAAACTAAAATTAATATCAATCAAAGGGTCACTCTTTAAATCTTAGCGTTCAAGTGTGGTCATTAACGACCACTTTCGGAGACTAAGGTAGCCATAGGACCACATAACTGTCTTTAAAACACTCTCATTAAAAATGATAATCGCGTTGCCACAACATGAGATTGATATAATAATTATCTCTTTCTTGACAACGAGCAAACGAAGTATAATGTTCTTTCGGTCAGCAGTTAAAAGTTCAATTTTTGGTTCAGAGCCAAATTTGGAAAATAGGTAAGTATTATTTAAATTACTTCAAAAACTCTTGTAGGCTTAAAAACTGAATTGAAGTAAAAACAAGAGATTACAATGTAAAGTAATCTTTTGTCAAAAAATGTGAAAGGAGCCAATTCTTAATGGAAACAATAAGTTAGAGGACCACGTCTTTCCATTATTTGACGACCCTTCTTTTTGTATGACATAAAACTGTCATTCTTCCAAACCAATCTGTCCTACTATATTCAGATAACGTTTGTCATATCAATACTGAGAAAAGCCAACAGGACGACGCCACGATATCAAGCAAACGTTGAAACTACGTTGTGTTCCTGCTGGGTTAGTAACAAACTTGTAGTACGAACGTATATTGTCTTAGGTCAGCAGACGGCTTCGAATTTAATCCCTATACATCTTTACCATTCACAAGCAAACCTCCTGCATGAACCACGATGAAGAAGTTTTCTCCATTGCAGAGCTCTTTTCTTTTCTTTTTTCGAATTTTATAGTAATTGGCTTTCCTTCATCGATTCTTTTGTTTCAAAAACAATTGTTAAAATATTCTTTTGTTCAGCATCTCTCATGATTGGCTCTCCAACGATATTCAACACTAAATAATCGGTTGCTCAAATAAATCCGCTGATCTAGATCTTGAATGAATTAATTGGTAAAACGTTCGGTTTTTATTCTGGAGAATCGTCAATTATTGGGTTCCTGTCTTTTTACGTCAAATCCAGTGATTCAAATCCGTTTCTAGATCCGTTAATGTTTAACATAACATTTGATTGGTAGTCCAGATTTATTCAAATGAACCACGCAGTTTGATTGGCTCGAACCCTTGCGAAACGATTTGGTTGGCTGTTTGGATCCCGTCATATTTCACGAACCACTCGGTTGGTTGAAATCAATTTTCATCATCACTCACTAAAATATCATCTTGAGATTGAATGTCTTCTCGTTTCTCTCGATACTCATTGCGCATCGATTCGAATTCATCAAGCTGAGCCTAAAATATGTAGAAATTTAATATTATGTTACAATAATTAGGACTCTCCCTAAATGGGACACTACCCTAAATACAGCTGATTATTTTAACCGCGTGTACTTTCGCGACCAGAAAAATTTCGTGAAATAGAATTTGGAAGGTTTACTGTGAAGAAACCCTTCGTTTAAAATGGTTTTGTTGGTTTAAAATATTTCAAAGCAGATAACTTCCTCGCAAATTGCCAAAAAAATTCAGATATATATTAGAATATAGTTGAAACAACTTAGAATAAAAAAGACAGATTTATAAAACTATAGATAAAAAATTCTAAAAATTTTACTTATAGATAGTCTGTCTCATCGTGACTTAATCGAATCATGATTGAAGTTTTCGAGAGATTTGAATTACAATACAGTACAGTACAGTATTGTCTCAATAAGCGAGACACTCGAAAGGGAAGGAATCGAAAATGTCCCACTTAGCGAATGTGCCAGTTTTTTGAATTGTTTTCTAGTAGTTATTTTCCGAAGAGACTCAAAATGGTGGTCTCATTAGCGAGCGAATGTTATTATAACAGTTTGTATGAAATCCCACTTATCCAGTGCCCCTGTTATCAAGAGTTTGCTGTACTATTACTATTTTACATACCTGCAATAATGGCCTGTAAATTTTCCTTTTAGACTCGACATTTTTTCGACTGAACGGGTTCATGGTGTTGAACGCAATAAAACAAAGCTTTTGAATATTGAACTTTGTTTTTGGAAGAGTACGGAAGAAACTGAACATAAGTCCAGGATCCTTCAACCGAAGAAAATCTTCTTCAAAAAGCTTAAAAACAGCCAGTGCATACCGGAACAAAACCTACAAGGAATCAACAGAAAAAAATACGTCTATATAACGTTCATATGATGCTAGTTTGACATTTGGAAGAGCAACGCGAAAAAGAAAAGCAAAAGTCTTACGCACAAACTCCGGAAAATTTGAAATTAGCATTTTGACACCCCTTTCAAATTGCTCATTTTACGTTATTTGACCTTGAAATTCCACAGAAAGCGAACATTGATAAAACTTTTGGATGAGCAAAGGGGGAGCGCACTGATTTTAAGAGGGAGGAGCCTTAGTTTCGGGGGCCACTGTTATCAGTAAGAATTCTGTTTTTCTTGAAGGGATCTTTATAAAAATTACACTCAGGTAGAAGAATGAGATTGAAAATCTTGATGAGATAATATGCTTACCTTACTCCCTTCAAAAAGAAATGTGTCCCATACTCGTAATGTCAACTAAAAGAAAAAGAAAAAAAAATCAGAAAGAAAATCTTTGTAAACCAATAAACCAGGTCTTGCGGCGTAAAGTAACAGTGCTGCCTTGGCTATACTTAATCTATTTACACAAACCAAGGTTGATGCTAACGAACGGGGAAAATATTTTGATATATACGCCTCTGCCAAAAAAGGCTGCAAATTGACTTAGTTTAATGCGATAAAATGTCCTCTTCTTGAAATGCTTAAAAAGTGTCACAGAAAAAAATAGAAGAGTCATAGTTCCCTAAATTCCTTGCATATATACTAAATTGAAGAAAGTCGTGGCTTCTAAATTTTAGTGGTAAAAAAAGAAAAAACAATTGAAGTCTTGGAAGTTTTTGTC
>JAUBWS010111952.1:0-10013 GCA_032270445.1 Darlingtonia californica
ATCAGACAAAGAGGTAATTAAGATTTATTGTAATCGGAACCATTTGAGATAAACTAGTATTGCCATATGTGGAAAGTCAAAATTGAAACGTTTCAGGATTTCCTTTGTTTTGCAAGCTTCTTCTGTTTCTCATTGTAGTAATTTTGAAACGACCACAAAATTTTTGCAGTGAGCACAGTGATTATGGCTATCTACCAATGATAGCTTCTCAAGTTGCTTCATGAACTGTTATTAATGAGAGCCCTACCTTCTTGGAAACACCTCAGGGTACCATGTAAATACAGATCCTGTATTATATTCGGGATATAAAAGCAAAATATTGTTACACATGTAGTCCCTGTAGTTCGGCGGCGCGCCTGGTTAGGTCTGTGATTAGACTTGTAGCTTCTTAAAGCATTCAAAACCAGTATTTTCTCTAAAAGAAGATAAAAAGGATAGCTTTTTTAATACCAAAGTTTACAAGTTTGTTCCATTTCATGGTCTAGATATTCAATTTGCATTGCTTTAGAAATGTTGAAAAATTGTTTACAAGCGTAAATTTCATTACCGAACGCCTCGCAAGGTAGACAAGGTTTACTAGTCTATAATTTTTTCAATCGGACTCCAATTCTTTTTCAACGACAGGCCACGCAACAGAAGAAGAAACAAAGGAAGAGAGACCCGTACGTGAAAGTGCTGTGCTAGATTGGTTTTCGGCAAAACAGACAAGCAAGCTAGTCTATTCGCAAGGGGGTCAAACTCGGAAACAACGTTTAAACTACGTCATATCGTTATTTGGTAATTCAAAGGTTTTATAGGCTTGATTGCTTTTAAATTTTCATAACTATAATGATGTTTGATAAGGATGTTTAATTAACCATCTTCCGTCCGCCATCATTAACAGCAAACCAGTTAATTACATAATAATTACGCAATGAAGAAAACGTACACAACCATATTTACAAGGAAATTGAAAGTTAATTTCAGTTTGCAAACCTTTTTGTTTTTCATCCCCTTCATACCTGCACCAAGTTATTTGTTATATAAGCATTATAGATCTTTATCTCACGACCCAACGTTCTTCAGTTGTTTACGCTGCTGATGTCACATATAAACAAATTGTACAGTCAAACTGTTTACAAGCCAAATTTGCTTAATTTTCCATCAAAAAAGTCATAAAAGCAAAAGTAAATTTGACAGATTTAAAAATATGAAATAATGAATCTTATTAGCAAAAAAAAAGGTAAAAAAAAAGTAAAAACTTAAATTCGTGACTTGTTCAAAATTTAGGTACGTAGCCCCACCTCTAAAGGAGTTTTGGCTTAAAGAGTACTAGTGAAAATTTGTACGCCATTAATTAATCAAAATTTATAAAATATGTCAATATTTGTTTTTTTTATTTATTCTACTAATTTAAAAATTAATGTATATCCATCTTAGCTCTTTACTGTAAAGTTACAAATTAAAATTAAAGACGATAGACCTGTCTTTTTGCCTTTTTTTATGAAATTTACTTTAGTATCATACAAGAGAGATTTTCGAATACATTGAAATTGAAGGGGAAAAAATGGACATGAAAAATATCAACTTGTTTTTTAATTATTGTATGTATATCTAACTATGTTTTTCAATCTTAGCTGATTTCAAATTAATTGCTTTCTTCATAACTTATACAGTTTTGAATACAGTATACAACCCCTCAAAGTAGGCCAGAAGCACTCAAGAAAGGCCAAAATATGCAAACTAGAATTGCATTGAAACTGTAACATAAAGTAACATAAAGCAAAAACAATTACACATTTGAAATTAGCTAAGATGGAAAACTTTTTCATCGTAAAGCTGAAACTTAATACCTAGAAAAAAGTTGATATATGCCATTTTCATTTTCATTTTCCTTCTTGAATTTCGAAGTTTTCAAGAAAATGTTTCTTGTATATGATAAAAAAACATTTTTTTGTATTCTACTCCTTTATTCAAACGAGCCACCATTTTCTAACATCTTGGGATCATACCATGGAAAAAAATAAACAAATGCAATTACGACCAATGACTCAGACTTCACTGTAGGGTGAGTTTAGGTTAACCCGTATTGTTCCAGCGGTCCCCGGTCATGATCAAAAATAATTAATTTCTTGATAAGTGCTGGGTCATATAAAAGTTAATCTATATTCATAAGAAACGGCTCAAATTATGCAATTATGATATGAGAAATTAGTATAAGAAACATTTTCGTAAGTCTACAATATTGGCATGACCCCCTAACTTTTTTGTCATCAAGTAATGTTTTTTAGCAAGAAAAATTCAAAAACAAACTTCCTTTCTTTTTAGTCAAACATATTGGAAAACGTCGTCTTAGAAGTTTGCAAAAACTAAAAACTTTCTTCCTAGTTCAATCATGGTGGGTCAAAATTTTTCATACTTATTCTAACTCTTCCAAGAATGACTGTGAAGCGTTAAAAAGCAATTTTTATTTCAAACTGCAACTTTGGATTGTACGAGTTTCAAATAAAATAAATTTTACGGAGGGTTTAATCTTCCTGGGGAGAGCCCAACTCTAGTCTTGCTTTTTGTACTCCCCGACAAACTTTCCACCTTAAGGGTATCAAACAAGTATCAAACACAGATTCTGAACCAAATCTGAAATCAAAATCAAAAGAGGATAACGATTTTTAGATAGTCAAATTTAGATGGAAAATAAACATCTGCATGATAAACATTGCGGTTTTTTTTCCTTTCAGTTATTTTTGTCTCCCCTTCTGGTGAATTTTGCACATCTCCCCTTCTGGTGAATTTAGCATGTGAGTTTGTTTTAGAAAACTAGACAGTTAATTTTAACCTTAACTATATGTAATAAATTCTGTCACATAGTGGAAGCCATACTACGGTGTGTAATTGATTCTTCCATGTCATTAAGTGGAAGCCATTACACTGTGTGTATTGTACTGTGATGTGGAATTGATTTTTCCATGTCAGATAGTGGAAGCCACTACATTGGAAAGCCAGTAGAGTAAGCTTTTATGAATAAGTCTGTACTGCAGAAGCCGTGCTAGACTGGTTTCCGGCTAAAAAACAGACTAGCAAGCTAGTCTAGTCAGCACCGACGATGTTATTTAGGCGTCAGTGATGCCACATGTGCGCTGAATTGCATTAAAACAACGAATTTTAACGTCTTGACCAAACAGACAATAGCACCTGGTAGTCTTGTATTCTTGTGAAATGTTCATTTTTCGGCTCGTTATGTACACACTAAGTGAATGTTCGCCCTATGTGCATAGACGTTTATGATGATTTTTGAATAATGTTAAGGGCCTGATTGCATGAAGCGGGATGACTAGTTTATTGGCAACCTGGCATCCGTCTGCTTTAGATATAACCAAAAGTTTTTTGAAGAGTTAACTTGTTGTGACATCAATGTTGAGTTTATAAAAAAGACATCCCATTAAACGAGCCAGCACTAGCACTGAGTCAGTCCGCCTCGTATAAAGTCTGATCACAGACCTTAACGAATCGCGACTACCTCATATGATAACGCCTTAAAACGACAAGGAAGGCGACCTTAATCTTTGATTTGATTATTTCACCCACAGTAATCTTTTTCCTGTTGAAAAAGAAAAATCTCTTTCTTATCGATAGTGCGTTGCACTAATTACCTGAACGTGACGTCAGATGGGCGTAAGACAAGTTAAATCTGAGAGGTAAATTAATACTAAGAAAAGTGTACGAAATAAAAAGATTGAAAGATTTTCTTTTTGAAATTTTTTTGGATTTATGGGATTTTTTGAGGTTTGGTTATTGGATGTTTTGTTTTGGGGAATCTTTTTTAGGATTTATGAGATTTTTTGGGATTTGTCGGACAAGTGTAAGGAAGTTTTTTCAAGTGAGACAGACTCCCCTCGGTAGCTAGAATGAAAACTGAAATTAAACATGTGTGTACTGTTACATAAGGTAATCTTTTTCTTTATCTATATGGCTTACTGTACTTGGAAATAATATCTGCTCGGTAGATTTAGAATTACACGAGTGTTTTATCAGGCCGGAATTGCGTGTGTGTATGAGGGGAAGGGGGAGGGGCTAAACTTAAAATCTAATGGAAATCGTTTCAGTTTAAAAGTTTAAACAAATACTTTTTAATCGGGATTTGGATTTTTGTACAAAAACAGACAATAGCACTAGCTAGTCTTATATTCTTGTGAAATGTTCATTTTTCGGTTCGTTATGTACACACTAAGTGAATGCTCCCCCTATGTGCAAAGACGTATATGATGATTCTTCAATGTGTTAATGATAATCGCTGACTATTTTACAGTCATTATAAAACAGCCATGAGTACGCAGGTAGTATGGCCTACCAGAATTTTTCCGGAGAAATAAAGAGAAGAATAAGCAGTTCAGACTTTTTGGTCTAGCCTATACTATATACTCTACAATAGATAAACATTGATGATATGAAAACGTTGGAAAACCAATTGTCCGGACCGGTATGGCGCAGTCTAGTAAAATTAGAACGGACTCGGTCTGAAGTTTTTTCTTCGCTATAGAAAGAAAAAAAAGGAAAAACTTTAACATACATTAGGTTATTCCATGACATACGCGCGGCTAGGAGATCCTCAGTATTTTATACTTACTCCGTATACCCATAACCTGGAATACAAAGTAGTGTCTATAAGGGTTCCTGAAAAATCTCTGAGTTTGGACATTTGTCCGTGGTCTTTATATTCGTCCTCTTTGCACAGTTTTGGAAAGGAAGAAATATTAAAAGATATAATATATACACATGTAAATTCCTCCCTTAAACAAAGATTTGTTCTCAATTTGTTCCACATCGTTATATCCTCACTGTATATTCTGTTTGAGAATTTAGAGTTTTCAATTGAAATTTGACCATATGAAAGAAATGTATTATATTCTTATTATAATAAGCAGACCTAATAAAATCATAGACAAGTTGACTAGAAATTAGAACGAGTTAGCTAGTCAATTAAGATATAGGGAGTTAAAATCTCAACCTCTGCATTTCTGCGCAGGGGAGAGTAAAACATGCCTTTGCTGGATGAATGGTTGACTGATGAAATGAATAAATGAGTGAATAAATGAATGAATGAATAAATGAAATGAACTTCAAAATTTTGTGAGAACGAAATTTCATGAATGTGTAAAAGTTTCACAAATCTAAAAATTGGGAAATTTTATTCCTTAAGGTAGATGTTTGTTATGTAAAATGCGATTAGTTATGTAGAGCAAGCAGGCAGTTGTTAGAAAGGTAAACAAAGATACGTGTATTCTTGCCATATGTCTTACAGGGACTGAACCTTATCCTGTTTTATCAATAAAGTATTTAAAGGCGTTTTTCTATTATTTATAGATATAGCGTCCAGATTGTTCGATTATTTATCCTACAAAAAATCATTTGAGATATCCTTTCCTATTCTAATTCTTTTTTGAGCTCCTGTTTCCTCGTGCTATAAAAAGGCTTGTCCTATTCATTCTGAACATAAATTTTTTCAAACAAAGAGTCGAACCTCTCTCTAGAAGGCACAACTATCTAAAAAGGTAAGTGAAGTGATAAAATTTCAAAATGTATATCAACAGTAGATATAAAGAAAAAATCTATGAAGACTGCTTTAATAGGTTACATGAAACTCGCAGTACTGAAACTCGTATTCATCCCAACAGCTAAAACCACGCGCAATTTTTTCGGATGATTTTATGAAATGAAAGGCGAAAAAAAAGGACCGAACTTTGCACAAATTCAATTCGGCAATATTTGGTCTACAAATCTGAAATATTTTCGCTAAGATCTATCATGATTCTGTAATGACATTCTAGACCAAAGAAATTATAAAGCGTTTGATCAGAAATTTCATTTCTTAATTTTCCCTTTAAGTTTTTGTTATTGTAACAAAGTTGACGATCATGAAAAAGAAGTTTTTAATTTGTTCTTTGGTTCATTTTGTTTGATTTTTTTTTATAGATGCCAAGCACATTAAAAGTTTGTTTGGGAATGCTCTTCATCTATTTGGTCATAATCCATAAAACACATGGTGCTCCCATTAACTTTTGTACATTCAGCTGCTATGAGAAGTGGTCGAGTTGTGCCCATAGTGTAGAAAATCTTGATCACTGGAATGAATGCATGGCTAATAAGAATAAATGCAAATACAGCTGTTTAATAAAAGACCAACCGATAAATATATATCATGACTTCATAAAGATGGATATGAATGAAATCTAGCCTATACAATTTTCCTTAAAGCTTGCTTCAAGATTATTCAATATTTTTAACTATTCTGGAAAACCCTGCGCTCACCTAGGCTATTCTAAAAATTCCGCACAGCACTATCATTGATCTAACAAAAAGCTCCTTTTTTGTCCAAATAGATAAAGAGAAATCAAGAATAGGTAGTTAGCAGTTAGCCACTTTCATATCGAGTATACATCTTTTACACAAATACATATTTGTAGGGACAAATTTGTTAACAACTCGCAGTTTTGAGAAAACAAGAGATCTGTATAATCATTATTAACTAACTCGAAAAAGATTGGCAATATGTTTATTGCTCTTTTCGTAAAACAGAAGATTGCTATACTTGAAACAATTAACTGACTGAATCTTTTTCGAGTTTGAATTTATTTGTCTCTACAGGTGTGAGTGCAACAAGATCAAGAATATTATGAAGGTGGCTAATCAACTTAGAATTGGTACGGGCACTTAAAATCCCAATGTTTAATTAAAATAAAGCATCCCCCTTATCATCCCCCACTGTTTTAGCAGTGATCTTTATTTAAGAAAATCAGCGTTGGCGACTGCAACTGTCAAACGAGCTGGCGAAAATGAGTTGGTTGCGCGGGAAGCGGACTTTGTCAGGGATTAGAAAATGAATTTTCTTACTTCTGTGAGCGCAACTTACGTCACATGTTGTCCTTAATTTAAAGTTCCGTTGATTTATTCTATCGTTCACTATGCTTTTTGCGCCAATATTGAAAGAAGGGTTTACCCGGCTATTTACTCACCATCTTGTAACACTAACATTTCATTTATTTCGCAAATATAGTTATTACTTAAACGTTTATTCATTAAATTTTTATATTGCTCATTGAAAACGAATTTCCCCCACAACAATAAAAATATTTTTTGTTTCTTATAGAGAATCCTCTTAATCCCTAATAAAATTTCAATCATCATTATTTGTTAAAAACATTTTGTTAGAAACTTTCCATCAGACTATTGTTGAAAAACTGTAACTTTAGACTGTGCGTGTGGAAGTTGATAATTTCGATTTCGTGCTTAAGTTTGAATTTTTGAATTGGTAGCTAATGGTTAAAGCAGATTCCAATAAACACCAAGATGTCTCACTTTAGACACGCGACACAACTTTTGCTTTTGTAGCTTTTCCTCTCTCTTCCGTCCTATTCTTCCTTTTTTCGTTTCTTTTTTTTGAGCAGGGCTTTTTTTTTTCTAAAGTCAGTTTTTACTCCACCCAGACAAATCTTCGGAATCAACTGAAAAATTCTATTCTATTCTGAGATGCTTTTATCTTTCGAACTAAGCATTTATAGATTCTTTGAAAGATTTTTTTATTTAAAAAAAATTTGACAATTTACCATCAGAAAGGACTAAAAAATATATCAACATCAAATTGGTTAATATGACTTCCTTTTCAATGTCATATTTTCATTCTTTTAGGAATTTTGGAAAAAATTCCGTTTTTACCAGGGCCAATTTTTTCCTAGCAACCGGAAAACAAATTTCATAGAATGGATTTTTTGCCCTAGCAAACACCATTTGATCCACCTTAAACCAAGCTGGTGTTCTTAACAATACACACATTGCTATCTCAAAAATGGTTATCTTAGCAACTGATATTTAAAGTGTTCCTTTTTGAAACATTTATCTAGAGTTAGGTACAAAAGAAATACTTTCTTACTTCTCTGCATTCTCAGGGAATTAAAATAAATAAATTAAACAACTATTCTGTCTTGTTAGTCTCATATGCAGACGATTAAACCAAGCGAGCAAAATGGGATGTTGAACACTAAGCTTTGTGTATGTGACGTTCTGCGAATCAGCCCAATTAATTGTCGGTAATTAATACTTTCATAGAATAGTTAGCAAAAATAATAGATTTCCTTAGCTCCGCATCGTTGGCGCTGTCAAAAGAATTGAAAATAAAAAAATCTTTCAAAGAATCTACAAATGCTTAATTCGAAAGATAAAAGCATCTTAGAATATTTTTTAGTTGACTTTAGAAAGCGGAAAAGTTACAAAAAAATGTTTCAAAATCTGCCCACAACTTAATATTCAAAAAAGGCAAAACGTTCAAGTTCATCTTATTATCTATCTTCTATCTTGTGAAAGTGATTTGAAGTTGATAGGATTTTATTGCATATATTGGGAGAGGTCACAAAGAACAAGCGTTATAAGCTTATAACCAAAAGTCTGAGTAACTACTGATTTTTACTTTGTATTTCAAATAATAACTTTGGTTTTTATTTTATTATTTTTTGACTTTTGTTGATAATTTGAAATATGAAATGTAAAATTTTTTTTTATTTTGTAAAATATTTTTATTGCAAAACAGCATGATAGGACGTTCCCTTAAACGGATTCCTGTATTTCAATATCATTTCCTAACTGACTTCTTCACCTGACAATACTTTTCATTTTGACATTATTCAATACTTGCAAATAGTAATCTTAGTAGGCAATGTTATAACTGTTTTAAGTTGGATGTTTAAAATTCAAGAGAGATGTAGAGACCTTCTTTCCCAATAAGGAAACAAAGACAATCTGCCCTGACAATATTTTTGGAATTTACAATGGAATTTACTTAACCGTTTTAAAGCGTATTAGACAGATCAATGTTTTCCTTACTAAAGCACGACGAACTAAAATAATTTAGAACAAATCACAGCCAATAAAACAATGCACAATAAACCACAACCAACCAAAATAAAAATAATGCACAACAAACCACAACCAACTAGAACAATGCAAAGAAAACCACAGACAACCAAAATAATGCACAAAAAACCCTAACCAACGAAAGCAATGAACAATAAACCACAACCAACCAAAAAATACACGACAAACCACAACAAACCAAAATAAGGTACAACGAACCACAATCAACCAAAATAAAAAACAAGAAACCACAGTCAACCAAAATAATACACAAAAAACCACAAATCTACCACAATAATGTACAACAAACCACACCCAGAAATAATGCGCAACAAACCGCAACCAACCAAAATAGTACACAATAAACCACAGCCAACCAAATAATGCACAACAAACCAAAACCAACTAGAATAATTCACAGAAAACCACAGACTACAAAAATAATGCAAAAAAACCCTAACCAACGAAAGTAATGAACAATAAACCACAACTAACCAAAATAATGTACAACAAACCACACCCAACCAAAATAATGCGCAACAAACTGCAACCAACCAAAATAATGTACAACAAACCACAGCCCACCAAAATAATGTACAACGAACCACAACCAACTAAAGTAATGCATAACAAACCACAACCAACTAGAATAAAGGACAACAAACCACAACCAACTAAAATAAACGACAACAAACCACAACCAACTAGAATAATGCACAGAAAACCACACTCAGCCAAAATAAAGCAAATCAAACAACAACCAGCCAAAATTAAGCATAGTAGGCCACGAAAAGATAATATACAACACAACCCAGAGTAGCTCTTCGAAATTTGTGCATAGAGAGTAGAGAGCATAAAAAACCATAGCTACCAGTGTCCAGCTAAGAGTTAACACTTAGTTTAGCAAAAAATTCAACCACACTCCCAAAATTAAATATCACCTTTTGACAATGCCTATTATCAAATTAGATAGATTTAAAAAGAAAGAATTGAATGAACCAATTAAATTTTCTATGAAGGTTGACTTGTGGGACGACATTTTCACTATCTGTGGTATCTAAAAAACTCAGTTTGTGTTTTATAACTAACTATTTCTGGATTAGTAGGACAATGGTTTAAAGTAAATGTTAGTG